>SJYW01015040.1:328997-347824 GCA_006410735.1 Raphicerus campestris
AAAGCATCAGTTCTTTGATGTCCAGCCTTCTTTATTGTCCAACTCTCACATCCATACATTGCTACTGGAAAAATGATAGCTTTGACTATACAGATCTTTGTCAGCAAAGTGATCTCTCTGCTTTTAACTTGCTATCTAGGTTTGTCATAGCTTTCCTTCCAAGGAAGGAAGTCTTTTAACTTCTTGACTGCAATCACCATCTGCAGTGATTCTCAAGCCTAAGAAAATAGTTTGTCACTGCTTCCAATTTTTCCCCTTCTATTTGCCATGAATTGATGGGATCTGATGCCATGATTTTAGTTGCTTGAATGTTGAGTTTTAAGCTAGCTTTTTCGCACTCATGAGGAGGCTCTTAGTTTCTCTTCATTTCTCCCATTAGAGTGGTATCATCTGTATATCCAAGGTTATTGATATTTCTCCCAGCAGTCTTGATTCCGGCTTGTGATTCATTCAGCCAGGCATTTTGCATGATGTACTCTGTATATAAATTAAATAAGCAGGGTGACAATATACAGCCTTGATGTACTCCTTTCCCAATTTGGAAACATTCCGTTGTCCCATTTCTGGTTCTAATTGCTGCTTCTTGACCCACATACAGATTTCTCAGGAAACAAGTTAACATGGTCTGAGACTCCTATCTCTCTAAGAATTTTCCAGTTTGTTATGATTCACACAGTCGGTTTTTTAGCATAGTCAATGAAGAAAAAGTAGATTTTATCAAATTCCCTTGGTTTTTCTGTGATCTGGCAGATGTTGGCAATTTGATCTCTGGTTCCTTTGCCTTTTCTAAATCCAGTTTATGCATCTGGAAGTTCTAAATTTAGAGACTGCTGAAGCCTAGCTTGAAGGATTTTGAGCATAATCTTGCAAACATGTGACATGAGTACAATTGTACAGTAGTCTATCCATTCTTTGACATTCTCTTCATTGGGATTGAAATGAAAACTGACCTTTTCCAGTCTTGTGGCCACTGCTGCATTTTCCAAATTTGCTGACAGATTAAGTGCAGCACTTTAACAGCATCTTTTAGGGCTTTAAATAGCCCAGCTAGAAGTTTGTCACATCCACTAACTTTTTTGTAGTAATGCTTCCTAAAGCCCACTTGACTTCACACCCCAGGGTGTCTAGCTCTAGGTGAGTGACCATACCTTCCTGGTTATCTGGATCATTAGGACCTTTTTGTAGAGTTCTTCTGTGTATTCTTGCCATCTCTTCTTAATCTCTTCTGTTTCTGTTAAGTCTTTACTGTATCAGTCCTTTATTGTGGCTATCCTTGCATGAACTATTCCCTTGATATCTCCAGTTTTCTTGAGAGAACTTTAGTTTTTCCAGCACTATTGCTTTCCTCTATATCTTTGCATTGTTAAGAAGGCCTTCTCATCCCTTCTTGCACTTTCTGGAATTCTACATTCAGTTGGGTATATCTTTCCTTTTCTCCTTCGCCTTTCACTCTTCTTTCCTCAGCTCTTTGTAAAACCTCTTCATACAACTGCTTTGCTTTTTTGCATTTTTTCTCTTGGGAATGGTTTGGACTCTGCCTCCTGCACATTGTTACAAACCTCTCTCCATAGTTTTTCAGACACTTTGTTTCCCAGATATATTGCCTTGAATCTATTCATTGCCTCTGATATAAGTGATTTGATTTAGTTTATAACTGAATGACCTGATGGTTTTCCCTACTTTCTTCAGTTTAAGCCTGATTTTTGCAATAAGGATATCATGATCTGAGCCAGTCAGCTCCAGGTATTGTTTTTACTGTGTAGAGCTTCTCCATCTTTGACTGCAAAGAACATAATCAATCTGATTTCAGTATTGACTATCTGATGTCCATGTGTAGAGTCGTCTCTTGTGTAAAGAACACCTATTTTTAGTATTAATTCTGGAACGTGTTGTAGGTCTTCATAGAATCTTCAGCTTTAGCATGAGTGTTGGAACATAGACTTTGATTACTGTGATGTTAAAGTGTTTTCTTTGGAAATGAACCAAGATCATT
This sequence comes from Raphicerus campestris, assembly GCA_006410735.1. NCBI lineage: Eukaryota > Metazoa > Chordata > Mammalia > Artiodactyla > Bovidae > Raphicerus > Raphicerus campestris. The sequence goes on from SJYW01015040.1 coordinate 330,991, forward strand.
CTGTTTTGATATTGCAATCAAATACTGCATTTTGGACTCTCTTGTTGACTATGAGGGCTACTCCATTTCTTCTAAGGGATTCTTGCCCATAGTAGTAGATATAATGGTCATCTGAATTAACTTCTCCTTCCCATCCATTTTAGTTCATTGATTCCTGGGACGTCGATGTTCACTCTTGCCATCTCCTGTTTAACAACATCCAATTTATGTTGATTCATGGACCTAACATTCCAGGTTCCTGTGTAATATCGTTCTTTAAACAGTCATACTTCACATTCACCCCCAGACACATTCACAGGTGACTATCATCTCTGCTTTGTCCCAGCCACTTCATTCTTTCTGGAGCTATTTGTAACTGCCCCCTTTTCTTCCCCAGTAGCATATTGGACACCTTCTGACCTGGGGGGCTCATCTTCCAGTGTCATATCTTTTTGCCTTTTCATACTATCTGTGGCATTCTCTAGGCAATAATACTAGACTGGGTTGCTGTTTCCTCCTCCAGGGGACTGCATTTTATCAGAACTCTTCACTATAACCTGTCTTTCTTGGGTGGCCCTGCACAGGATAATTTCATTGAGTTACACAAGCCCCTTCACTATGACAAAGCTGTAATCCATGAAGGGGTTATGTTGAATGATTTACTATAACTCTTCAGTGTTTTTAAGAATAACACCAAGTTTTTGTATACTGAAGCAAATTCTATTAACATACTCTAATGATAGCAAATGCATCAAAATGATGAAACTCTCTATGCAAACCAGGGGGAAAATCTATAACAATTAGTTCCACAAGAGGTTAACCTTTAGTACTTAGATCAAAGATTCAATATTTTAATACTTCCCCATGGCTATTTAGCTTTAGGAGTTGGAAATACTCTTCAGATTAACTGAAATTAAGAGTACCTAATAATTTACCTTGGGCTTTCCAGATGGCACTAGTGTTAAGAACCTGCCTCCTAATGCAGGAGATGAAAGAGACATGCATTGGATCTCTGTATCAGGAAGATCTCTTGGAGAATGAAATGGCAACCCACTCCAGTATTATTTCATGGAGAATTCCATGAACAGAAGAGCCTGGTGGGCTACAGCCCATAGGGTTTCAAAGAGTCAGACATGACTAAAGTGACTTAGCATGCATGCATGGAAGTGTTATCTTAGTACTTTGTGTTTAGCAGCAAAGGAAAGCTTGCTCTCTGTGAGCACCAGTACACTTTGACAATGTGTGATTATATTTCCATGTAATTAACATTTTATATTAAAAGGAGAAATAGTGCCCAATGGAGGTATGAGTGTGAGGTAGTTGGAAGAGATTCCTTTCCAGTCTCAACTCTTTGCTGCTCAGCATGAGCTCTAAGGCATGTCTTTATATTTTTCTATTCATTCTAATACTTTGGCCACTTGATGTGACAAACTGACTCATTTGAAAAGACCCTGATGCTAGGAAAGANTATATTGCCTTGAATCTATTCATTGCCTCTGATATAAGCGATTTGATTTAGTTTATAACTGAATGACCTGATGGTTTTCCCTACTTTCTTCAGTTTAAGCCTGATTTTTGCAATAAGGATATCATGATCTGAGCCAGTCAGCTCCAGGTATTGTTTTTACTGTGTAGAGCTTCTCCATCTTTGACTGCAAAGAACATAATCAATCTGATTTCAGTATTGACTATCTGATGTCCATGTGTAGAGTCGTCTCTTGTGTAAAGAACACCTATTTTTAGTATTAATTCTGGAACGTGTTGTAGGTCTTCATAGAATCTTCAGCTTTAGCATGAGTGTTGGAACATAGACTTTGATTACTGTGATGTTGAAGTGTTTTCTTTGGAAATGAACCAAGATCATTCTGTTTTGATATTGCAATCAAATACTGCATTTTGGACTCTCTTGTTGACTATGAGGGCTACTCCATTTCTTCTAAGGGATTCTTGCCCATAGTAGTAGATATAATGGTCATCTGAATTAACTTCTCCTTCCCACCCATTTTAGTTCATTGATTCCTGGGACGTCGATGTTCACTCTTGCCATCTCCTGTTTAACAACATCTATTTATGTTGATTCATGGACCTAACATTCCAGGTTCCTGTGTAATATCGTTCTTTAAACAGTCATACTTCACATTCACCCCCAGACACATTCACAGGTGACTATCATCTCTGCTTTGTCCCAGCCACTTCATTCTTTCTGGAGCTATTTGTAACTGCCCCCTTTTCTTCCCCAGTAGCATATTGGACACCTTCTGACCTGGGGGGCTCATCTTCCAGTGTCATATCTTTTTGCCTTTTCATACTATCTGTGGCATTCTCTAGGCAATAATACTAGACTGGGTTGCTGTTTCCTCCTCCAGGGGACTGCATTTTATCAGAACTCTTCACTATAACCTGTCTGTCTTGGGTGGCCCTGCACAGGATAATTTCATTGAGTTACACAAGCCCCTTCACTATGACAAAGCTGTAATCCATGAAGGGGTTATGTTGAATGATTTACTATAACTCTTCAGTGTTTTTAAGAATAACACCAAGTTTTTGTATACTGAAGCAAATTCTATTAACATACTCTAATGATAGCAAATGCATCAAAATGATGAAACTCTCTATGCAAACCAGGGGGAAAATCTATAACAATTAGTTCCACAAGAGGTTAACCTTTAGTACTTAGATCAAAGATTCAATATTTTAATACTTCCCCATGGCTATTTAGCTTTAGGAGTTGGAAATACTCTTCAGATTAACTGAAATTAAGAGTACCTAACAATTTACCTTGGGCTTTCCAGATGGCACTAGTGTTAAGAACCTGCCTCCTAATGCAGGAGATGAAAGAGACATGCATTGGATCTCTGTATCAGGAAGATCTCTTGGAGAATGAAATGGCAACCCACTCCAGTATTATTTCATGGAGAATTCCATGAACAGAAGAGCCTGGTGGGCTACAGCCCATAGGGTTTCAAAGAGTCAGACATGACTAAAGTGACTTAGCATGCATGCATGGAAGTGTTATCTTAGTACTTTGTGTTTAGCAGCAAAGGAAAGCTTGCTCTCTGTGAGCACCAGTACACTTTGACAATGTGTGATTTTATTTCCATGTAATTAACATTTTATATTAAAAGGAGAAATAGTGCCCAATGGAGGTATGAGTGTGAGGTAGTTGGAAGAGATTCCTTTCCAGTCTCAACTCTTTGCTGCTCAGCATGAGCTCTAAGGCATGTCTTTATATTTTTCTATTCATTCTAATACTTTGGCCACTTGATGTGACAAACTGACTCATTTGAAAAGACCCTGATGCTAGGAAAGACTGAATGCAAGAGGAGAAGAGGACGACAGAGGATGAGATGGTTGGTTGGCATCACCAACTCAATGGACATGAATTTGAGTAAATTCCGGGAGTTGGTGATGGACAGGGAAGCCTGGTGTGCTGCAGTCCATGGGGTCACAAAGAGTTGGACACGACTGAAGGACTAAACTGAACTGGTCACAACTGTTTTTTCCTTCACAGTTGTTACATGCATTAGATTTATTATGAACTTCCTCTCTATTTTATTTATCTGTTTTTTATGACTATGGACCATTAAGATGCAGTAGTCTTATTTACTCAACTATCCATTTCCCATATATTTTTTTTTTTTTTAGATTTTAGGGAATCCATAAATAAAACTCAATGGATCTGAAAGTGACCACTTACTGGAACATACTCTACCCCTTTATGTGCTTGTCTATATCACTCTAATAAACTCTGACAAAAACATTCATACTTTACCATCCTTGTGTTTTGTGCAAGAATTTCATTCATGTAGTGATCTTTTAAATGCATTTAAAGACATAAAACTTTTATGTATTCAGAAACCATTCTGATACTTTTAGAAAGGTCACAAAGATGTAAATGATAATTTTAAAAAAAATGACTTGCATACAGCATAACAATGAACACATATTAACTTATTTATTTTACTCATATAATATGAGAGAACAGGCTGATGTAATAATAGTAATAAGTTAAAGGAATGTTGAGATGAATTGCAAATGGGAATAAAGCTTGTTTTTTCCATAGTGGGGAGAAAGTCAATTAAAATCTTTACCTAAAGGACAGGACAGAATTTACATACTTATCAGAAAGAAATTTATTTAAGAAACTCAACTGGAGGTTAAAAAGGTTATTCAGCTGATGTGCACCTGGGATCACCTGAAGACACAGAGCTGCCACCCTGAAGCAAGGTCAGTGTTTAATAGCACAGGGAAAGTGAAGTACTTGTTTGTGTGCTTTCGGTTTAAGTAGTAAATTTTGACTTGAGCTGAAACTTATAGTTAGAAGTCCTATTCTCATGCCCTTTACTGGAATTATTGTTACGAAGCTGAAAACCATCACACATGTTTTCTGGGAGCTATTTTTTGCCAGTCTGGAGAATTCACAGTTGGTAAAAGTTTTGCAGGCAGGAAAGGTAGATCACAACCAGGAAAGAAAAAAGTGACAATATTAGAAGGCAAGGAGAAAACCCCTCTAGAATGTCTGTTTTCATCCCTTAAAACTCCTGCATTTACTTGAATAAGGTCCTTGTTTTACACAAGAAATTGAAGGGAACTGACTAGTGATGACTTTAATATGGGCTACTTTTAGAGCTAGACACTATATAACACTGTCCCTAAAGAATACCTAGAAAGAAAATACACCAGTATTGAGAATACACCTGCCATCATAGCCACCCTTCCAGTAAGGACCTTTGTGTGAATGACAGTCTAACTACAAAATCAGACAAACACCAAGCACTCTTCGCAGTTGTTACATTCAGTAGAACTGCTATGAACTCCCACCTTCTCTATTATGTTTATCTGTTTTGTATGAGCGTGGGCCATTAGGATGCAGCAGCCTTCACTTCCAAATAATAGAATACTTGCCTATCAGAGACTGTTTCAGTTTTGTCTGTTCATCTATAAAATGTAGCTACTTTCTCTCCTGAAAATTAAGAAATGGCTGAAGATATCATATCCATTGTCTCAACTTTATGTAAGCCTACCTTTATAGACTTCCTTGGTGGCTCAGACGGTAAAGCGTCTGCCTACAATGCGAGAGACCTGGGTTCAATCCCTGGTTCAGGAAGATCTCCTAGAGAAGGAAATGGCAACCCACTCCAGTATTCTTGCTTGGAAAATCCCATGGATGGAGAAGCTTGGTAGGCTATATAGTCCATGGGGTCGCAAAGAGTTGGACACGACTGAGCAACTTCACTTTCACCTACATACTTTTACAGTTTTGTCTTAGGCTTATTTTTCCATTCAGTTCAGTCACTCAGTCATGTCTGACTTTTNGACTGCAAAGGATATAATCAATCTGATTTTGGTGTTGACCATCTGGTAATGTCCATATGCAGTCTTCCCTTGTGTTGTTGGAAGAGGGAGATTGCTATAACCAGTGCATTCTCTTGGCAAAACTCTATTAGCCTTTGCCCTGCTTCTTTCCATATTCCAAGGCCAAATTTGCCTGTTACCCCCAGGTGTTTCTTGAGTTCCTACTTTTGCATTCAAGTCCCCTATAATGAAAAGGACATTTTTTGGGGGGAAGTGTTGTTAGNAACTCTATTAGCCTTTGCCCTGCTTCTTTCCATATTCCAAGGCCAAATTTGCCTGTTACCCCCAGGTGTTTCTTGAGTTCCTACTTTTGCATTCAAGTCCCCTATAATGAAAAGGACATTTTTTGGGGGGAAGGGTTGTTAGTTTTAGGTGGTCTTGTAGGTTTTCATAGAACCATTCAACTTCAGCTTCTTCAGTGTTATTGGTTGGGGTATAAGCTTGAATTACTGTGATATTGAATGGTTTGCCTTGGAAACGAACTGAGATCATTCTGTCGTTTTTGAGATTGCTTCCAAGTACAGCATTTCGGACTCTTTTATTGACCATTGTTGACAACTCTTTTGTTGACATATCTGTAGACAGGTATAGGTATATGTATATGCTTGTCTGATGACATAAGCTTACAATGAATTGTGGATGATGTCATGTTTATTCATGTATCCCTGTCACTGATTTTTGTTATATATAAATTGAGCTAGTTGGACACACTATTTTTTTTCTAAGCTCCAAGGATAACATGTCTAAAAATCAAGACAGTTGTGTTTTGAAGAACATCTTTTGTGATGACCTGTAAGGGCTACTTGAAGTTTTTCTTTCTTAAATTGTAGAGAACTGCCCAACATAAGCAACGTCTTTAAGTGACTTAAACTCGTCCAGTTTTAGCGTCAATGTTTTATATTCATTGCATTAGAGAAATCAAATTTGAAAATAGAAATTAAGAAAAATTAAAATTTGATACTTTTTTTAACACATTTGCTTTTATGTGATGATATGCAAATATGCCTCCCAATCCTAAAATCACCGTTCTACTAGAAACTATTCTTAGTTGACCAGATCATTATTGTGGGCTCCAAGATGGCACGCAATGATCCCTGCCTCTTGATATCTATGCCCTTGCATGTGGACTGGACCTAGTGATTTACTTCTAACAGACACAATGCTACAAAACTGATTGAATGCCACTCTAAGGTTAGTTGACAGAGAGGATGTAGCTACATTCTTGTGTTCCTTTGCCAGTTTATTCTGAGCAAAGCCAGTCGACATATGAATTGGCCTGTGTCTCTCATGGCATGAAAATAAAGGTGTCCATCAGTAAGCAGGACACTGGGTCCCAAAGTTCAACAGCCCATAAGAAACTGAGTCATTCTAACAGCTACGTGAAATAGCGGAAGCTTGTCCTTCCCTGGGTGAGCCTTGAGATGGCTACAGTCCCAGCCAACACACTGACTACACAGCCTTGTGACTACATTAAGCTATAGGACCCTAGTAAACTATATCCGGATTCCAGAACTGCAGAGATGTTGTAATAGTGCAATGTGTTGTTTTATTCTTTATTTTGGGCTATACAAGCTTTTCTCTATGGCGAGTGGGGGGCTGCCCTCTAGTTGCAGTGTGAGAGCTTCTCACTGTGGTGGCTTCTCCTGCTGCAGAGCCCAGGCTCTAGGGTGTGTGGGCTTCAGGAGTTGTGGTGTACAGGCTCAGTAGTTGTGCCTCCCATCCACCAGAGTGCAGGCACGGTACATGGGCTTAATTGCTCTGAGGCATGTTAATTCAAACTGTATCTCCTTCTTTGACAGGATTCTTTACCACTGAGCCATCACGGAAACCATATTGTTTGTGGTTTTAAACTGCTAAGTTTTGAGATAATGTTTTTTTGCACAGAATTTTATAACTAATGCATTCTCCAATTTGTCATGTGATTTAGCACATTTAAAATGTCTCTTTCATCTAAGATACCTGCTTATAGCATGATATGGAGCTTTATTTCTTGAATTATTTTAAAGATATAAGTCTTTTCAGCAATGTCCAGGTTCACCTATGCTTAAAATGTTAAATAAATATAGGTAAAATTCTCCTGATTTTTGTTTTATTATTATAGTGTTGATATTAGGCAGGTCAATCTTGTTAAAAAATATAATACCAGAGAATGTAGTAAAATGTGAAGGCCCTGTGGGTCATGGGTATAATTATTTTATTATAGATAAGGTACATGATAGCAGGGGGTGTTTGTTTGTTTTTTGTCTGTAATTAGGCCATTATCTGGATATTAGTATCATGTTCCCTTTTGCACAAAACACTACCCTATATACTAAGTATAATTTTTAATTTAAAAAAATGATAGTAATTTCCATACCAAAAGCTGTCTTTCAGAGATGTTCCCCTCTATTTGCATGCTTTAATCTGCCAAACACCTTCTTAAATTTGTGCCCCATGGGACATTTAACCTCCTCCTTAGATGCCTGGCTGTGTGGTACCAGCATCTCTGAATTTGGTATTTGGCTAATAGCTCTATTACCTTTCATACTGAGTCCAAAGCTTTACCCCCTTCAATCTTTACTTTTGCCAACTGGAAAATTTTCTATCACATCAAGAAAACCCACTGTGCAGCATGCTTAGGGAATGGGCCCTCTCTTGCTGACTGACAGCTATTCAATAGAGAAAAGAGCCACAGAGAGATGCCGATACGTATTAAGCTCACTGAAGAGAATAAGCTTTGTATTTCAAAATGTCACTTTTCTTCGAGTTCAGTGGGAGTGAGTAGCTATAATAAGGTAATTTCTAGAGGGAACCATACTGTAGTTCATTGTATAAATAATTGATTTGATCAGCTGAAATTATTGTGCCTGGTCCTGAATGACCTTTCAGATGAATTGCTAGGTTTTCACTACAAAAGCAATGAGAGCTTATAGTAAGATGTCAAAAAAATCCATATACAGTAGTTGTCTATAAAAAGGGGTATTTACATGTCATTATTTCCTTAGAATAGCTAAAATATGATCACTTGTTTCCCTATGTATAAAGTAAAGACAGCATATCTTGGGCTTTATTTTTATGTTCAAGGTCAAATGCTAACAGTAAGTCATTTCAACCATCTCTTATATATGAATGCTTTAAAGAATGTTTTAAAAAATAAAATAGAGAAACAAAATGATAAATAAGATTGTACCACAGGGAAATGATTTATTTTTGCAAGATGAAGATTTATCATTATTATATCTTGAGAATAGTTTTTGTTAGAAAATTAACAAACACACTTGAAATTCTGCACAATGACAGACTTTAATGTTTCACTATAGTCTCCTGCCTTACATTCTTTCTGTCCCAAACCTCATTATAATGTATCACCAATGTCTGTTCAAATAGATTGTATTTTCTTTCTGCTCAGAAATTTTACATAATTAATCACATTATGTCTTTTCTTCATGTGCTCATTTAACACATTTGCTTATTTTAAATTATAGAACATTATTGCTCATTTAAAAACATTATATAAATAATACAGAGATAGAGATAATTTAAAATTACCCATCACAATCCCCTTAATCCTTATTTTATTCTTTCACTCTCCATGTGTAACCATGATCCCTAGTTTGTTCTGCATTTTCCCAGATTTTTAAAATTATTTTCATTTGCTTTTATTTTTCAAACCCAGACTTTTAAAAATGCACTCTTAAGTATTTATCTATGTCTCTCCGTGTGTGTGTGTGTGTTAGTCACTCAGTTGTGTCTGACTCTTTGTGACCCCATGTACTGTAGCCTGCCAGGCCCTTCTGTCCATGGAGTTCACCAGGCAAGAATACTGGAGTGGGTTGCCATACCTGGGTCTCCCATATTACAGGCAGATACTTTACCATCTGAACCAGGAAAGTGCCGATATCTCTCCATATCTATGTTTATATATACACACATATTTTCAAATATATATTCAAAAGAGAATACTTAATATGCATATGCATAGATTTATTTTATATTCATTTTAACACAAAAGAGATATTTCTGTACATTTTTAAAAAATTTTTAGTTGCTCAGTCATGTCTGTCTCTTTGCAACCCCATGGACTGCAGCATACCAGGCTTCCTGAGTTTGTTCAACCTCATATCAAATGAGTCGGTGATGCCATCCAACCAGCTCATCCTCTGTTGCTCCCTTCTCCTCCTGCCTTCTGCCCTTTCCCAGCATCAAGGTCTTTTCCAATGAGTTGACACTTCACATCAGGTAGCCAAATAACTGAACCTTCAGCTTCAGCATTAGTGCTTCCAATGAGTATTCAGGGTTATTTCCTTTAGGTTTGACTGGTTTGCATTCCTTGCTGTCCACAGGACTCTCAGAAGTCTTCTCCAGAACCACAATTTGAAAGCATCAATTCTTTGGTGCTTAGCCTTCTTTATGGTCCAACTCTCACACATTTTAAGTTAGCCTTTATTACTTAAATGCTTCTTAAACATATTTTTATCTTTTCATAATATAGTTTTTAATTATAATAGTTATATGCACAAAGTAAAGCTTCTTACAGTATAGAGTTAAAATATAACTTCTGTGTGGTATACTNTATGGTCCAACTCTCACACATTTTAAGTTAGCCTTTATTACTTAAATGCTTCTTAAACATATTTTTATCTTTTCATAATATAGTTTTTAATTATAATAGTTATATGCACAAAGTAAAGCTTCTTACAGTATAGAGTTAAAATATAACTTCTGCATGGTATACTAGAAGTTTCTTTTCCATAATTTAAAAATGTTTCTACCTAATTGTTCTTAGTAGTTTTCCAATATTTCATAGGTAGATGTGTTGATTTTGGTGATATTTTTTCTGTCTTCCTTTTTCCTGTCTATGAGTTTTTCATTCATTTCTTTAAATGAAAATAAATTCATTAAATTAAATTCATTTATTTAAAGAATTCTATGGACATCCTGAAGTACTAAGCAATCCTAGTTAAAATCAGGTTGTAAAAGACACATTTACAGAACTGAAATGGCCTGATTCTAGTAGGCAGAACTTTGGATTTAGCTATTGAATGATTTGAACTTCTTATCAAATTATTGCAGGTCAGTCAGTATAAGCCTACTTCCCACCATCTGATCATGTAAAAGTTTTAAGTGTACTAAGTGTACTATATTTGATAATAAAGGGCAAGTATTCACTTACCCTTTTCAGCTCCAGTAGCTCCAAGGACTGCTACAACTGAGCGCACCAATACTTGGAGGAAATATAGGTATAATAACAAATAAAACTACCCAGTGTTAGAATTCCAGGAAGGATCTATGGATATATCTTAGTATTATCTGGGAGAATAAATACATGTGTGTGTGTGTGTGTGTGTATACACACATATAGTCGGTTTTTACATTCCTGATCCAAGTTTTTAACTTTATCTGAAGATGACCATACCGTTCGAGTTTGAAAAAGGGAATGTATCCAGCACATGTCAGCCATGACATTACCTCACTTCAGGGGAGTGCCATTTGGCCACACAGAGTCTGAATGTGAGCCCTTTTCTAAAATTTGCCTCTGTTTTGAATAGCTAGTTTCTTAAATCCTCTGCATATATTACCTGACCCTACTTAATTCAAGAACCTCATTTTAGGCACAATGCCATATCCATGTGAAAGACCTAGCAGTGATTTCAATGAACAAAGTGCTTCTGTAATTGCAGACCTTCAAGTAGACTGCTGTCTGTTCAGAGGGCTCCCTATTTGGCCAATGCTTTTTACTTGGCTAGATGTGTCATGTTTTTAGCCTCCATTTACAAGGTCAGATCTGAGTTCATACCTCCAACCCCCATCCCCCTCTCCTCCCTGACCAGCTAAAGAAAAAGAAAAATTGGCATTCAGTTTGTATGAACTATAAACTCTATAAAGTAAGGATTATCATTACGTAGACATTGCCTGACACAGTGTCATTCATATACTAGGTGTTCCATAAATATTTGTTGATCGAAGAGAGGAAATGAAAGTTGAAAGGGGGAAATAAGAGAAGAAGAAAAACAACTAGCTATTGGAGCATGTTTATTACAACAGTGAGATAATGGATATACTAGTAGGCCAAGTCTAAATGATGACTATAGAATGCTCATCTAGAAACCCAGGAAGCCAAATCACAACTTCTGCAACAGCATGCTCAGAACATTCAGGACTTGGTCAATAGCTGCCAAATTTTATGTTTTTCCCCTTGCTTTCAACTCAGGGTTAAAAAAAAAGGCGGGGGGGAGAAACTAAGTGTACATTTTCCATTATTCCAGCAACCTCCAATCTTTGTAAAGATTTCTCTTTTGTTCACTATAAAGCTTTCTCACATCTTGCCTGCGTTTGAGTCTCTGCTAAACTCAAGTGATGGTAGTTGACTCCTTGCTATAACAAGCACTGGAGAAATAGGCTTACTTTTGATACAACAGTAAAGAATCCACTGGCTGATGCAAGAGATGCAGGTTCGATCCCTGGGTGGGGAAGATCTAACCCACTGCAGAATTTTTGCCTGGAAAATTCCATAGACAACAGAGCCTGGTGGGCTATGATCCATAGGGTAGCCAAGCATCGGACAGGACTGAGCATACATGTACAAGCACTTTCCTCATTTTGTTGGCAGACTTATTTCCATAGCAGGTATGAGTGTAACAAATAATTTTATAGGAATATAAAATATGAGAACATGATCAACTATGATACACCAAGGAAGAGTCATGACACTGTGACTAGAATAATAGGATGGCAGAAATTTGTTCTTAAATTCCATACTGAAAATTCATGATGACTGTTAGGTCAAATCTTTAAGAAAATTTAATTTTTACTCTTTTGGTAATAATTTTATCACACAGTAAAAAAAATTATTTTATTAATGCTTTTGTTGGTTATTGGTTTAGTTGCATTAGTCAGAACTTAAATAATAGTTGTTTTAAGAGTTCTGCTCAAAAATAATCATTATATTATTCACTAGCATATATCATGAGCTGTTTAACTTTATGTTTTACTTTTATACAGGTATTCACATTATAAAGAAAATAAAGTTAATGCATTCTTAATATACTAATTGCTAATAATTTTTATAAACCTATTTAACAAATTTTCATACAAGGATGCAATTTAGGAAATTCACACTAATAAGGAACATACAATCTGCATAAGAAATACATACGTGATAAATTATATTAATGGAAGTATAAATAATCTGTACAACCTGAGGTCATAAAATGCTTCCTGTTACAACAATTAAATAGGAAATGATGAAGATGCTATTCCATCTATTGTCTTAAAAATACTTGTAAGTTGATTAGAATCTAAGTGGAACAAAGCAACAGAGAAGCATTGAACCAAAAAAAAAAAAAAAATCACAGAGATAGGAAATAGATGCTCCAGAGAGCTCTGAATGTNTGTGTGTGTGTGTGTGTATACACACATATAGTCGGTTTTTACATTCCTGATCCAAGTTTTTAACTTTATCTGAAGATGACCATACCGTTCGAGTTTGAAAAAGGGAATGTATCCAGCACATGTCAGCCATGACATTACCTCACTTCAGGGGAGTGCCATTTGGCCACACAGAGTCTGAATGTGAGCCCTTTTCTAAAATTTGCCTCTGTTTTGAATAGCTAGTTTCTTAAATCCTCTGCATGTATTACCTGACCCTACTTAATTCAAGAACCTCATTTTAGGCACAATGCCATATCCATGTGAAAGACCTAGCAGTGATTTCAATGAACAAAGTGCTTCTGTAATTGCAGACCTTCAAGTAGACTGCTGTCTGTTCAGAGGGCTCCCTATTTGGCCAATGCTTTTTACTTGGCTAGATGTGTCATGTTTTTAGCCTCCATTTACAAGGTCAGATCTGAGTTCATACCTCCAACCCCCATCCCCCTCTCCTCCCTGACCAGCTAAAAAGAAAAAGAAAAATTGGCATTCAGTTTGTATGAACTATAAACTTTATAAAGTAAGGATTATCATTACGTAGACATTGCCTGACACAGTGTCATTCATATACTAGGTGTTCCATAAATATTTGTTGATCGAAGAGAGGAAATGAAAGTTGAAAGGGGGAAATAAGAGAAGAAGAAAAACAACTAGCTATTGGAGCATGTTTATTACAACAGTGAGATAATGGATATACTAGTAGGCCAAGTCTAAATGATGACTATAGAATGCTCATCTAGAAACCCAGGAAGCCAAATCACAACTTCTGCAACAGCATGCTCAGAACATTCAGGACTTGGTCAATAGCTGCCAAATTTTATGTTTTTCCCCTTGCTTTCAACTCAGGGCTAAAAAAAAGGTGGGGGAGAAACTAATTGTACATTTTCCATTATTCCAGCAACCTCCAATCTTTGTAAAGATTTCTCTTTTGTTCACTATAAAGCTTTCTCACATCTTGCCTGCCTTTGAGTCTCTGCTAAACTCAAGTGATGGTAGTTGACTCCTTGCTATAACAAGCACTGGAGAAATAGGCTTACTTTTGACACAACAGTAAAGAATCCACTGGCTGATGCAAGAGATGCAGGTTCGATCCCTGGGTGGGGAAGATCTAACCCACTGCAGAATTTTTGCCTGGAAAAATTCCATAGACAACAGAGCCTGGTGGGCTATGATCCATAGGGTAGCCAAGCATCGGACAGGACTGAGCATACATGTACAAGCACTTTCCTCATTTTGTTGGCAGACTTATTTCCATAGCAGGTATGAGTGTAACAAATAATTTTATAGGAATATAAAATATGAGAACATAATCAACTATGATACACCAAGGAAGAGTCATGACACTGTGACTAGAATAATAGGATGGCAGAAATTTGTTCTTAAATTCCATACTGAAAATTCATGATGACTGTTAGGTCAAATCTTTGAGAAAATTTAATTTTTACTCTTTTGGTAATAATTTTATCACACAGTAAAAAAAATTATTTTATTAATGCTTTTGTTGGTTATTGGTTTAGTTGCATTAGTCAGAACTTAAATAATAGTTGTTTTAAGAGTTCTGCTCAAAAATAATCATTATATTATTCACTAGCATATATCATGAGCTGTTTAACTTTATGTTTTACTTTTATACAGGTATTCACATTATAAAGAAAATAAAGTTAATGCATTCTTAATATACTAATTGCTAATAATTTTTATAAACCTATTTAACAAATTTTCATACAAGGATGCAATTTAGGAATTTCACACTAATAAGGAACATACAATCTGCATAAGAAATACATACGGGATAAATTATATTAATGGAAGTATAAATAATCTGTACAACCTGAGGTCATAAAATGCTTCCTGTTACAACAATTAAATAGGAAATGATGAAGATGCTATTCCATCTATTGTCTTAAAAATACTTGTAAGTTGATTAGAATCTAAGTGGAACAAAGCAACAGAGAAGCATTCAACCAAAAAAAAAAAAATCACAGATATAGGAAATAGATGCTCCAGAGAGCTCTGAATGTGTGTGCAGAGAAGTTAAAAAGCAGTTTTACTAGAATATAGGCCTCATAAAGGGAAAAGTGCAGATAAAAGCCTGGAAACATAGGTTAGATTCAGATTGTAAAGTAAGCACTTATTATGAATTATTGTAATGGACTGAACAGGCAGATAGTGCAGAGTGGGTCATTCAGCTCTATTCTACCTCTGTTATAACTCGTCCTCCTTCAAGTAGAGGTTATAAAGCTAAAGACTACATTTCCCAGACTAGTTTTTTAGTTCAGTCCCAACTTTGACCTAGCTTCTACTAAGCAAACACAGCTCTATACATTTGGAATGCTGCTGGTTCCCAGACTTGGGAGTACCTGGTCAAGTATGAGAGGGGTCTCAAACTGGCCCCAAACAAGGAGGATGAGAGACTTAAGAAAGAGGAAACCATACTCCAAATTAGTAGGTGGCAATTTTATTATACCAGGGCACTTACACAGGTGGCTTGTCTCAGATGACTGTAAGAAAAGATCTTTGCAGTGACCCATGAGACTCATTTATCCTAGAGGTCTTCATTCGGTGTTGTTTTTGCTTTGGTCCCATCCCTTCATTCTTTCTGGAGGTATTTCTCCACTGATCTCTAGCCATGAAACTAAAAGACGCTTACTCCTTTGAAGGAAAGTTATGACCAACCTAGACAGCATATTAAAAAGCAGAGACATTGTCAACAAAGGTCCATCTAGTCAAGGTTATGGTTTTTCCAGTAGTCATGTATAGATGTGAGAGCTGAACTATAAAGAAAGCTGAGTGCCGAACAACTGATGCTTTTGAACTATGGTGTTGGAGAAGACTCTTGAGAGTCCCTTGGGCTGCAATGAGATCCAAGCAGTCCATCCTAAAGGAGATCAGTCCTGGGTGTTCATTGGAAGGACTGATGTTGAAGCTGAAACTCCAATACTTTGGCCACCTGTTGCAAAGAGCTGACTCATCGGAAAAGACCCTGATTCTGGGAAAGATTGAAGGCAGGAAAAGAAACGGGTGACAGAGGATGAGGTGGTTGGATGACATCACCGACTCAATGGACATGAGTTTGGGTAAACTCCAGGAGCTGGTGATGGACAGGGAGGCCTGGCATGCTGCAGTTCGTGGGGTCGCGAAGAGCCAGACACAACTGAGCGACTGAACTAGAACTGGAACTTGCTGAGGTTTAGTCATGTATTCATTCAGTCTAAATGGTCTCAGCACCACTTTACTATTGTGAAGTTATAATTGCACAGGTCTAGCTCATGTGTTCACCTGCAGTTATGTCCTCTTGAGGACCTCCATCAACATTTCACTTCTTGTGACTAGCTCTTAAAATTTTACATGGTTCCTCTTTTTCCCAATGTGCCTGAGTAGAGTCAGCAAGGGATTTGATTAGCATGAAGGTGGCTCATTTGGTGGCTCTTTGGCTGCGCAGGAGACAGACACTGTAGCAACAATGTAAATATAAGCAAGAAAAAACACAGATTAAGCTAATGATGTAACAGTTTTTTTTTTTTTTTTTAAACCCCTCTAAGAGCTCCAGGATCCAAGCCTCTGACTTTCTGAGTTGCCTAGGCTGGGGGTGGGATCACTCAGGATGTTTCCTTCTATCCTGATGTAACTCAATAAAGATGAGATATTAGCAGACTCATCAGGTATGAAAACAGCATTCTATTTATGTACTGGCTCAGGCACTTTCTTATGAGGCAGTAGTAGCATCCAAGGCCATCTAATTTTGGAGGACAACTTTTCTCATTATAGATAATTCAGTATTCAGTAGGGACAGGCTTTATCAGCTGTTATGTAAGCCTTGCCGGGTGGACTTAGAAAATGTTTCTCTTTGTGCTCTAATGTCCTCCAAGCCAATGAGGGAAACAAAGATGGTGGCCAAATGGTTATATCATAGAAAACAGAACATGCCCTCCTGACCTTGAGGAGAAGGGAAAACCCAAGGTTTTCACTCATGTAGGTAAAAATACAGCTAAATTTGTTCTATATAACCACCATGTCCCCTCCTGGGGTACCCAATGAATACTTGAGTTCCACATCAGTCAGGACCAAACCAACTGCTTTTTTTTTTTTTTTT
>SJYW01015040.1:353888-369185 GCA_006410735.1 Raphicerus campestris
AAGAAAAAGAAGAAGAGAAAAGAAAGAAGAAAAAGAAGAAGAAGAAATAGGTTAGAAGAAGAAGAAGAAAAGGGGGAGAAGAAGAAGAAGATGAAGAAGAAAAGGAAGAACAAGCGAAGGTTTGAAGAAGAAGAACAAGGTGACAAAAAGAAGAAGAAGGTGAGAAGAAGAAGAAGGTGAGAAGTAGAAGAAAGTGAGAAGAAGAAGAAGAAGGTGAGAAGAAGAAGAAGTTGAGAAGAAGAAGAAGAAAAAGGAGGTTAGAAGAAGAAGAAGAAGAAGAAGAAGGTGAGAAGAAGATGAGGACGAAGAAAAAGAAGAAGACGAAGAAGAAGATGAGAAGAAAAAGAAGAAGAAGAAGAAGAAAAAGTAGAAGAAAAAAAGTTGAGAACAAGAAGGAGAAGGTGAAAAGAAGAAAAAGAAGAAGAANGGAGTTATTTCTCCACTGATCTCCAGTAGCATATTGAGCACCTACTGACCTGGGGAGTTCCTCTTTCAGTATGTTATCATTTTGCCTTTTCATACTGTTCATGAGGTTCTCAAGGCAAGAATACTGAAGTGGTTTGCCATTCCCTTCTCCAGTGTCATACTCTCTATTTAAAAAATAATACTTGTTAAACTTTTTTTTTTTTTTTTTGCTGTGGCAATCTGTGTAAGTAGAAACCTGCATATGTGGGGCTTTTAGCACATCACTTTTCACTTTATTGCTCACTAGTCTGTGAGTCATCTGTGGCCTCAAGGTCCACCATGGGGTCAGTTAGACTACAGTCCAGGCAATACTTGTGACTTCTCCACACTTGTCATACTCTGTGACCCATGCTAAAGGATCAGTGGCTTCTTATGTAATTGGCAAGAGGAAAAAAAGGGCTGGCAGAACTCACATGTCTTTTAAGACATGCTCAGAAATAGTGCTTTGTCATTCTGTCCACCCTTGATTGGACAAATAAACTTCATGGACAAAGCCAGCAGTCTGTAAGGCAAAGGCATATACTCCATTCACATGGAAAACATGGCAAAGTCAGGGGGCACAGGAGAGGTTTGGAATAAACACCACTACTTACCACTGTGCTCATAGATATACTAACAACATGTTGTATTTGCTGCACCTAGAAAAAACAATGCAAAAATAATTTTATTTTGCAACAAGTTACTTACATCTTGATGAAGATTTGATGGCTTTCTTGTATTTAACACAAATTTGTCTAAAGTTAGCTTACTATGTAGTATTCACTGAATGGGAGAGTATTTTGATTTGTTTTCTTGGATAATTAAGATATAACCCTAAATAACCTTTTATTTTTATGCTTTATATTGGAACTTGAATTGGAATGTAAAAATATGTGTTATATATACTTCAGGTAATGATATTGAAGATTAAAAAATATATAAATATTCCAGTGAAATGAATACTCTATTAATTTACAGAATACTCATTTATAAGCATATATTGTAAAGGTTCTATATTGATTATTTTTCTGCATGTTTGTCAAAATTTTGAAGAGTCCTTTTGTATCCTAATGTAGAGAAGTATAGGTAAAGCAGAATTGCTGCTGTATTTCTACTAGATTGAGAAATAGCCAGGCATATTTCTGTATTAAATATTGAAAAGTAGAAAATTAGAATCAGTCTTCAAGAACAGAGTTTATTATTATATGTTAGAAGTTAATTTATTTGTCCAAATGTCTGATGTATCCATTTCCTCTTGCCATGTGCTACAAAGTTACTGCACTAAAACTTATGCTGATGCTGTTTTACAGAATCACCAAAAAAATAAATTTTTGTATCAATTTCATAGAAAAGTAAGAGACTGAACACTTAATTAAGCAGTAGAAGATAGTATAAAATGCTAAAAATTTCTAGTGGATATTCTTTTCTACTTTTTAAAACAACTGTCACCCAAAGAAGGAGTCCATCAGTTTTGAAACCTATTGAGTTATATCTGTTTAGACCTACTAAAGAAAGAAAAAATTTAATTATATTCTAATTTCCAACTCCCATGGAAAGTTTGCAATTCAGATATCAGCAAAAAGTTAAAATAATTTGAAGTGGTCAGCAAAGAGCTTATTGCTGATTATTGTTAACAATCTACAACTAACACATGATAAATCATATCACATAAAGTAACAAAAAGATTAGCTCAGGTGAACAGACTAAAGAAACATTGAAGAATACTAAGGTATTATATACATTTCAGTGGACAGATTTTGATATTGATTTGGCAATTACTGCTAAACTGAACGGGTTTCTCAGGTGACCCAGTGGTAAAAACTTTGCCTGCATTGCAGGAGACAATTGGTTTGATCCCTGAGTTGGGAAGAACCAGTGGAGAAGGAAATAATGGTTCACTCCAGTATTCTTACCTGCATGTGAATATGCCTTATTCAAAGAAAGTTACTATATATTGTAAGATATTATTATAATAAACTTTATTATAATACAAGGCACCATTATTTATTATATAACAATCCTATGGGCAATTTATCTTAACAAATTAAGAAGTGAAATTTCAGACTTGTCAATATTTGATAAAACAATTTGAAGATACCTTGGTCCATTTTAAAACTACATCTTTATTTGTGTCCAATAAAACCTAGAGTATAAAAATTATGGTAGGAACGTAAAATATGGAAGCAGCAAGGCAGAGTATAATACAAAGTTTTTCTTTGTTTCCTGTCTTTCTTTTTTTCATATTTCTTCAATTTATTTTCCATTTTTGTTTCCCCTTCCTTTCTTTTCTTTTCCTCTCTATTCTCCTCATTCTTTGATAAAATCACTAAAAAACTTAAACCTCCTATAGAAAAATAATTGCTGTGTTGAATAGGCATAGTCAGCCAGCATGTCTGACAGACTTACATTTTCTACCTCAAATAATTTCTGAGGCTTCCCTTGTAAGCCACTGGAAATGTTAAAATCTTCTGCTGAAAAAATCTGTTATATAATAATAACTTTGCTGGGAAATACAGAAAACAAGCAAAGTTCACAGCAATAGTAATTTGCTATACCATGAATAGCAGATTTTGAGGAAAATTGGGAACAAAGGATTTTAAGATTATAAGATCTAATTACAACATTTAACAGATGAGAACAAATGGTCAGGAAAGGCACATGCCTTGACTCAGATCATATGGTAGAAAGTAACTAAAAATAATGACCCTGGCCTCAAATTTAAGCATAAATTTTAGATAGATACAATCTTTAAAAAAATTTCCCATGGCATATTATGACAATATCAAATGTTTTATATATGGATATCACTGTAAAATTGGATATCTATATTTAGATATTTTATTATAGTTAGATGATTATACTATTTCCTAGGAATTTGAAGTTATCTGCCAGATCCTCTTTTCTACCCATCCAATGATATTGGGGGAAAATGTGACTTTTTTAAAAAATGATCTTGCCTGAAATATTACTTTTATCCATGTTTCTCATATCAGAACAAGTGGCATAAATCCATCAGGTTGCAAAGGGACTGGGGAGTTTGTGCTTCCTAACTGCTCATAGGGAAATGCATTGGTTGGTGAGCACATAGCAATAACAAATAAATAAAATTAAGCACCTAGGCTTTAAGAACTCAAAAAATGAGTTTGTAATAGAGAAACAGGTTAACAATAAAGGGATGACAAAATTTGTACTATGAAAACACTGACAAAAAGAAAGCTAGAGTAGCTGTATTGATTTAAGGAAAAGCATACTTCAGAAAAATGAAGGTTATCAGGAATAAAGAAGAATATGATGATAAAGTAGTTAATTCTCTATTTCTATAAATAATTCTAACATATCTAGAAGAAACATAGAAATGTTGGACTTTGTGGTGAGTTTTCAGCTACAATGCCAAAAGCATATTCCATGAATAAAAAATAAGTTGGGTTTTATTAAAATTAAATTATTTAAAATTAAATTATCTGTTAGAATTAAATTTATTAAAATTAAAAACTTTTGCCCTGAAAAAGATACTGTTAAGAAAATGAAAAGATGAGTCATTCCCTGAGAGGAAATAATTGTGAATCACATATTGGATAAGGAACATGTATACAGAATTTCCAAAGAACTCTTCAAACTCAACAGTGATACAAGCTAATAAGATAGATGAGTGGGGAAGAACAGACACATCCCCCATAAGGAAGATTTAAAAAGAAAAACATTACATAAACAATCCTCCTTAAAAATTGCATAGCTCCCACTTCCTTAGTATAAACTTCACATAGTTATTTCTTTTAAAGGGTAGGACACAGGATAAAAAGATTAACTGTATAGTGGGGAAAAAACCTGAGAAACTCTACTTTTCCCAGGGGATCATGGTCAATATCAATAATAATAACATCAGTAGTTTGTATTTTTGTGATGATGTAATGTTGTGGCACTTTATCTGAGTGGTCTCCCTCCCCAAACACCTAACTCCAGTCTAATCATGAGAAAAAATATCAGAAAAAAGTCCAGTTGAGGGAAACCTACAAAATACCTGAGTCATATTCTTCCAAATTGTCAGAATCATCAAAAGTAACAAATGTCTGAGATACTGTCACAATGTAGAAGAACCTAAGGAGACATGATGNGTGGTCTCCCTCCCCAAACACCTAACTCCAGTCTAATCATGAGAAAAAATATCAGAAAAAAGTCCAGTTGAGGGAAACCTACAAAATACCTGAGTCATATTCTTCCAAATTGTCAGGATCATCAAAAGTAACAAATGTCTGAGATACTGTCACAATGTAGAAGAGCCTAAGGAGACATGATGGTTAACTATGTAATGCGATATTTGAATTGGAAGTCTGGAACTGATAAGGGAAATTAGATATAAACCAAGGAAATCTGAATAAAGTACAGGTTTTATTTAATAATTCTTAATCAATTATGGATTAAGATGGATGCATCTGTTCTGATAAATGTACCATATTCATGTAGGTTGTTCACCATCAGGGAAAGTGTGTTGGATATATGGGAGCATCATCTACACTCTTTGCATTATTTCTGTAAGTCTAAAACTATTTTAAAGTATACTTATATATCTGTATCTATTTAAAAGCATGAACTAGATCAGCCAAATGATTTTACCTGAAATTGTGACATTTTATATCTTCACAAGTCTTAGAATACCCACTTCCTTGCAAACTATGAGAATTTGGATATCTTTAAAATTTTGATCAGCATAAAAAAATGTATCAGCTAATCAATCTATATGTGCCTTTTTTTTTCCTTATCTACATTTGAAATTTCATTTCACTTTCTATTAGTATAGCGGCCATTCTAAGAATTGCAGCCTGTTTAGTTATCTACTCTCTAAGGAACTGCGCTGTGTCTATATCCTAAAGCCACTGTCTATGTTTTCATTTAGTTTTAACACACTTCTCCAGAATGGTGTTTTTAACTATAAAACCACTAGCCAATTCCTGCTGTCCCTGAGAGATTCTACTGTATTCACCCATGATACTGAACTTTTTGTTTTAATGACTATGGTGTGAATAGGATCTAAATTCATTACATTCCCTTGGATAATGGTCCAGATTGCAGGTCAGCCAAGTGAACTTCTGGGTAATTCCCTATTTTCACCTACTGACTTCTAATGTTCTTGCTTGCTTTTCAGTAAAAACTTCACAGACTATACCTCTGTCTCTATTACTATACATATATGCATCTGTTTATAATTTTATGCCCTTAATTTCAAATATTTTTCTACAGATTCTACTTCATGCAATGCATCAGTTTTTTAATGCAATGTTACTCAGCCTGTCACTTCCTACATTATATTCATTTAGAGATACTCTTTGAGTTAAATATTTATTTTTATTAATTTAATTTATATTTCCTTATCTAAACTTATAAAGCAGTTTGATAGATAAACTGACTCATTGGAAACGACCTTGATGCTGGGAATGATTGAAGGCAGGAGAAGGGGATGACAGAGGATAAGATGGTTATATGGCATCAGCCACTTGACGGACATGAGTTTGAGTAAGCTCCGGGAGTTGGTGATGGACAGGGAACCCTGGCATGCTGCAGTTCATGGAGTCACAAAGGGTCGGACATGACTGAGCAACTGAACTGACAGATAAAATTTATTTTTATTGGCTGCCTACCATCTCAGCATCACTCAACAGATTTTCACATCTAAAGATTCCAAAAACAAAGTTGTGATTGTCATGAAACTATGCCACAGAGAACTTTGTTAAATAAGAGAAAATGATACTGTGATGTCATTCTCAAGTTGAAAACTGCCTTTTGCTTGTCTTGAAACAGCCTTTTGCACCTGAAACAAAGTGTCACTTTCCCAGGGTAGGGATAGAGTAGGGAAGAGTAAGACAGGTTGTATAACCATCATTTTAAAACTCTCATTATACAAAAGATTATAGAACTGATGCAGCTTTCTTAGTCCTCTAGTGAAGAAACATTTGCTAATCTCATATACACAATCTTGATCAGAATAATAAATATATTAATATAGAAATTAAATTCCAATATAATGTCTTTCAGAGAAAAATAGTTATGCACCAACAGTAATATAAGATAAATAATTTTATTTCAGATGGGTAATAACTGGATTTTACCTGAATCGTTTGAAAGCAGAATGTATGAAAACTACTTCTATAAATTTTGATATGCCTCCTACACCATCAAAACTTAAGGAATGAGAAGGATATAGTCTACATAATAAGCTTAGATGTACTTGGGTTTGAATAAATATAGTGTCAACTTTAATTTTTATTAGATATTCTTTTTTAAATTTGTATTTAACCCTGTTTATACATCAATCATTCCCCTTGAGACTATTCCATAAGCCAGTGTGTATGTGGTGTTTGCATTTGGTATAAAAAAACAGTGACTACTACTGAGAAAGATTCATGTACATGTGAAATTATTGCAGAGTCTTGGTATGGTAGGAAAATTTTCATTAAACAAATAACTTGGGGGAAAAATTACTATATTTGAAAGAAATGAGGACCATCTCTAGTATATTATATCCATAATATATTATCATATATCCATAATAATAGAAAATAGTAATCAGTCCCAGCATCTAAAAATTGAACATAATGTTTTACTCAAAAAAGAAAAGAAAAAAGTAGTATGAGAAATACATTCAGGTAGAAAAGAAAAGACTAAATAAATATAGTGTGTAATATGCGGTTAATCTGTTATATATGTGAAAAATATTCATATATAATCAAAATACAGATGAAGAAACAAACTTGATCCATAGATTTGAAAGGATAGTAAAATGAGCTTCCTTTTGAAACCTATAATGACCATGCATTTCTTCATTTCAAATCCTTTTAGGGTTTTTCTCTCTTTAATGGAGTAGAGGAAAGGTAGAGTAGAGAAAAATTAAATTAATGTTTTCATATTATACTTCAAATAAATTGTAGATAGTACAATGAACTGCAAATGTATTTAATTATCAGAGTTAAATAAAGGATTATCATGGAGAAAGTAAATTATGCATGGGTGAGAATAATTCTGAAAGAAAAGGGGAATTTATGCCCCCAAATATCTCATATATAGAAAATGGATCTCGATGACTATCTAATGTGTAATGCATTTTGGGTGGCCAAAAATGCATAGTTGTAACTAATGACTTAGTTTTGTAGTTATTTGTAAAAAGAAGTTCTTTCTGTTGATTTGAGTATTTTCTACTGTCTCCATTTTGGAGAAATAAGACCCCATTTAATTCACTGTGCATGTGTGTGTGTGTGTGTGTGTGTGTGTGTGCATGTGCATGCATGCACGCACGTAGCTGTTTCTTACCTTTAAGACTGTCTTGTTTCCTTTATAAGTCTTCATTTGAATTTCAACTCTAAACTTCAGTGGCAAACAATTTGTTGAAATATGACAGAAGTGAAGTTTAAAATAAATTAATATAGTATGTAGTAGATTCTGACATTTTACTAAAATTTACTTATTTTCAGGAGCCTGGACTATTCCTACTTTGTTTCCACTCACCTGATATAAATCAAATCCATTCATATCTTTAATTTCTTTCTGAAGTATACTTTCTGATGGTTTAAAGCTTCCATCCACTTAAATTTTAACAATTTAGACAACTTAGTGTCCAATGTGTAATTTCTTATGTTGTATAATTGTTAGAATAGCAAAATTTCCAATTTTGTGGTTTGTGTGTGTGTGTATGTGAGAGAGAGAAAGAGAGAGAGATGCCCTCATGTTCTGCTCCCAGTTTGTAAAATCTCTGCAGTGGGTCAAAAGGTTAAAGTTCATTAAGTTTTTCACTTAACAAATCTAATGGGTTTATGGATTAATTGGACAAATAATTACTCCAATTGTGTTCCAGAGAGATGTGGCTTTCAGATACAGCATTATTTAAGCCAGACTATAATACTCACATTTCCATCTAGGTCATCTGGAGAGGACAAAGTCCTAGTTGGTAATGGTTTTGGAAATTATAATTATATTTGATTATAATTATATATAATATAGTTATAATTTCCTGTACTTGACTATGGTGCCTTTAAAGGCTTCAGCTCACTGCTTCGGTCTGGACTTTGCATCATTAAACATGTCAATGCTCTGAATTATATAGCCACCATTATGAAGGGTTATCCAAAATCATAATAGTTACATCATCGATAGTCAATTGCTGGTTAGTAGAAAATGCTGTTTTCAAAAAAGGCATTCAGGAACCCATGCCCCTTTCATTTTGAGCTCTGCCATCATCTATGGCATAATCTTTTCCTACATTTAACCAAAGATGGAGAAAAATACAGAATGCATGACTCTCTGCCAGGTTTCTATTGACTAAGCCTGAACGTGGTATAGTCACTTCTGCTGACATTTTGTTGCCGAATTTGGTAATGTGACCTCATCAAACTGTAAGAATAATTGGGAAATGCACTGTTAGCTATATGCACAAGTAGAGAAGGAAACCCATTGTAGTAGATGCATAGTAATCTCTGGCTCAGAATTAACCTAAAAGCTTGTAAACTTTACCACCTCAGAGTTTAAGTCCTAACAAATTTTACATATAATTAGATTTAGTCACAGAGAGATTGATTAAAAGAAGACATGTCTTTTGCATGCTGTATCAGGAAGAATTTAATTGTAACTGCTTTTAAAGAAAGACCACACTAAAAAAAATCCCACCATTGTGATAAATAAATTCTAGAAATATTTCTAGATTTTTCATCTTTCTTCAACATTTGTCCTATTACGCTCACAATGCTCATTTGCTTCTTCCACTTTCTGTGAAGTCTCTTCTAGGTTTCATATCACCTCTGTTTGTGTGTAACATAGTCTGTCCCTCCTTTTGCCCTTAACATATGTTTAGATGCCTCTTTTCAGCAGGAAATGGGAGGATTCTTAAATTTTTCTGCTCATCTTGAATTCTTAAGAATAATTTTGTCCTTTTAAAAGAAGTTTTTGTCTTATTTTCCTTTGTGTCTGATACCAATAAGGATTAATTTCTTAAATTTGAGTATCCATTTTTCATTAGTTTTAAGAGCTACAAGTTATTTTTAAAAATCTGACTGCTCTTATATTGTGAAGAGAACGCACACAATTGAATGACAAGTAAGGGGTCTGGTATCTGGTTTATTGTATCTGAAATTGGTGCAGTACCATTAGAACATTAATTTCACATTTAGATTTTTCTCAGTCTTGAAACTTTTGGTCTATTTTGCTTTATTTTGACCACATTTTAGCATATAAAATTATAATTAAATAATACTTTAAAATATATAGATTGTTTCTTTAGGAAAAAGATATGCTCAAGCTTCATTTAAATTGTTGTCATTCTCTGTCATCCCCTGTCATCCCCTTCTCCTCCTGCCTTCTATCTTTCCTGGCATCAGGATCTTTTCTAGTGAGTAGGCTCTTCATACCCAGTGGCCACAGCATTGGAGCTTCAGTA
Organism: Raphicerus campestris; assembly: GCA_006410735.1. Classification (NCBI taxonomy): domain Eukaryota; kingdom Metazoa; phylum Chordata; class Mammalia; order Artiodactyla; family Bovidae; genus Raphicerus; species Raphicerus campestris. The sequence goes on from SJYW01015040.1 coordinate 363,748, forward strand.
TCAGTCCTTCCAATTAATATTCAGGGTTGACTTTCTTTAGGATTGATTGACCTCGTTGCTGCAGAATCTTGGGAATCTCAAGAGGCCTCTCCAACATCACAATTCAAAAGCATCAATTCTTTAGTGCTCAGCCTTCTTTATGGTACAGTTCTCACATGACTACTGGAAAAACTACATCTTTGACTATGCAGACCTTTGTCAGCAAAGTGATGTCTCTGCCTTTTAATACTCGTGTCTAGGTTTCTCATAACTTTTCTTCCAAGGAGTAAACATCCTTAATTTCATGGGTGCAGTCACCATCTGCAGTGATTTTGGAGCCCAAGAAAATAAAATCTGTCACTGTTTCCAATTTTTCCACACCTATTTGCCATGAGTGATGGGACCAGGTGCCATAATCTTCATTTTTTGAATGTTGAGTTTTAAGCCAGGTTTTTCACTTTCCTCTTTCAATCTGATCAAGAGACTCTTTGGTTCCTCTACATTTTTATGCCATTAAAGTGGTATATCATCTGTTTATCTGCAGTTATTGGTATTGCTCTCAGCAATCTTGATTGTAGCTTGTGATTCATACAGCTTGGCATTTCACATGATGTACTGTGCATATAAGTTAAACAAGCAGAGTGACGATATACAGCCTTAACACACTCCTTTCCCAATTTTGAACCAGTCTATTGTTCCACATCCTTTCTAACTGTTGCTTCTTGTCCTGCATACAGCCTTCTCAGGGGACAGATGAGGTGATTTGGTATTTCCATCTAGTTAAGAATTTTCTACAGTTTGTTGTGATCCACACAGTCAAAGGCTTTAGCATAATGAAGCAGATTTCCTGTACTTTTTCTGTGATCCAATGAATACTGACAATTTGATCTCTGTTTCCTTTGCCTTCTTTTGTAAGATACCTGAAGATATACTGCCAAATATTCCACAAATATACCTGGGTCTGTATTGCCAAATATATTTATTTATAGATGTTTGAGAAGAGAAATTACTTCTCCATGATCTTTTACATCTATAACATTCACTTTCACAGTAATCAGTCCTGGAGAATTGAACAAGCCAAGTGATAACTGTGTCATAGACTTTAAAACACATCAGTTTTTTTTTTTTCCCCCCCTAGAGATGTCCTTCTGAAAAAAACCTTTCTTTCAGAAATAACAAAATGTGTGAGCCTTCTGACATCATCTGCAACTGCTTGAGTTAGTCTAACAATGTGACTTTTGTCCTAGTTAGAGTGTGAAACTGTTACTGTCCAAATAGTTGCTCTTGGACATATCCCTTCTTCAGAGTTCCTAGTAGTTTAAACTTTGAAGGAAGAGAGTCATTCATTTCTCTTGCTGAAAACATTGGCCTAGTTGTTATAGTAGAGACTATATCACTTTCCAATTGATGATCAATTGATACAGAATATTAAAATCACATGCATGTGTGCGGTCAGAAAAAGACACATATGCTCTATACTTTTAACCTGAAGTATATCCTTAAAACACATGGCATTGAATACCTATTGGTAGCAAATAACTCTTAGAACCCCAGAAGGCCTTTCCAAGTAGAATACAAGGTGGATTCTGAAAGTCCTTCGTGGAAAGAAGTAAAGAAGAGCCTTAGTACAAGAAATAGAGCAGTGAAGGGAAGATAGACTGATCTCAAGCCAGGGCCCTAACTCTTTCAACCCTGTATCAGTGACTCGTGTGAACACAGAAAATCATTGCCACTAATTTCATTGATACTGAGAGCTACATAACTGGGTAACATAAGATAAGTGATGTTACTGAGGGTCAAATGGTTAACTGTTTTGCACATACCCGAGGTTTTATGCTTAAACATTTGTAGAGAGGGAATTAGAAGTCAGATATCCTTGCTTCTAATTTGTTCATCTTCCCATGATACCATACTATGGTGTAACAAAGCTTAGCTGAACACAATAAATGATATTTAGAGTTCATTTAAACTCTAAGACTTGTATAAAGATAACTGACAATCATGGCTTAATACTCTCTTTGTCAAAGGATTTATGTAGTGCACACAATAAACTAAAGCTGAGTAAATGCCAATCTATAAATCTTATATAAGCTACAAGGTATGGTTATTTTATTAATAAAGCATATAATAAATTGTAAATACTTCTCTGCCATAAAGAATAACATTAAAAAAATTCATTAGCTCAAATTCCCGGAACCCTTTATATAGTGACTCGAATGATAAGCATCACACTGTCAACAGAAGCAAGTTATATGAGAAAGACACTGTGACATCCTGTAAACACCCCTTGTCATACAACTCTGTTTGAATTTCTGAAACATTTGAACTGATAATATTTATTCACCATGGTGGAAAATTATCAGAATGCAATCTGGCACCATTACTGGCAGGAGATAATCCAAGAATCAAAACTTTAGCATTCCATTTCAAGTAAAAATATAGTTTTAAGAATTTTATTGATTCTTTTAATCCCATTTCACACTAGAAATATTTTTAAAGTGATTCTGTGATCCTGTTTGGCTGCCATTTGCCTCACGGCAGAAGAATAACTGCAGTGGTCTATTAATAAATGAACAGACTTGGAAATATGTCGTACTATCAAATTTAATAAATGGAGTAATGATTTTAAAAACACTGGTGACCATATTTCATAATACCATTATCATAGCAATGGTTTAGTTACATGCCAAGTTAGATTAGATTTTCACAGTAAAAAAATATTAGTCATGCAATCAGCAAATAGAGCACTAACTTATAGTGTCATTAAAAAAAATACATAAACTGTGCAAGAAGCACTAAGAAGAAGCACATTGTTCATAATATTCTTATAGGTCAATAGCCACATATAGGTGGTTGAAATTCATATACTCAGATAGCAACAACAATACAGCAAGGTAACCATAAAAAAAGCCACATTTGAAATCCTTACAAACCACTCATTGGGGAAAATAAAACTGAATACTGCTCTGGGTTAAATTGTGTCCCTCACTCCCTGGTGGCTCAGACAGTAAAGACACTGGCCTCAGTGCAGGAGACTCAGCTTCAAACTCTGGGTCAGGAAGATCCCCTGGAGAAGGTAACAGCAACCCACTCCAGTATCCTTGCCTGGGAAATCCCATGGACAAAGGAGCCTGGTGGGCTAGAATTCATAGTGCTGCAAAGAGTTGAACACAACTGAATGACTAACACTTTCATTTTAACTCTCAAAGTCATAGGTTTAAGTCCTAACCTCAATGTGACTGCAAAAATATGTGACAAAATATATCCATATATGATTCTAAAAATACTGATAAATTACATAGCTGTATAAATGTTGTATATTTGAGAAGACATAACTTTTTTGATTACTAAAGAATATTTACCATTCAAAGATCTATGACAAATATGACTACATGATAATTTTATTAATTTTGACATCTGTCTAGACTATAAATCCTTCCCACATACACATTTTCAGTTCAATTCAGTCACTCAGTCATGTCCGACTCTTTGCGACCCCATGAATCTCAGCACACCAGGCCTCCCTGTCCATCACCAACTCCCGGAGTTCACTCAGACTTGCATCCAATGAGTCAGTGATGCCATCTAGCCATCTCATCCTCTGTCGTCCCCTTCTTCTCCTGCCCCCAATCCCTCCCAGCNTCACGTATTGCTGAAGCCTGGCTTGGAGAATTTTGAGCATTACTTTACTAGCATGTGAGATGAGTGCAATTGTGTGGTCCTTCCAATTTAGGCCCATTTATTTGCCATAAGTGATGGGACCAGATGCCACAGTCTTAGTTCTTTGAACACTGAGTTATAAGCCATCTTTCGTGTCTCCTCTTTCACCCTCATCTAGAGGTTCTTTGGTTTCTCTTCTCTTTTTGCCATAGAATGGTGTCATCCACATATCTGTGGTTGTTAATATTTCTCACAACAATTTTGATTCCCGCATGTGATTCACACAGCCTGGCATTTTGCATAATGTGCTCTGCATAGAAGCTAAAGAGGCAGGTAACAGTATACAGCCTTGACATACTCCTTTCCCAATTTTCAACTAGTTCGTTGTTCCATGTCCAGTTCTGACTTTTGCTTCTTAATCTGCATACAGATTTCTCAGGAGATGGTCTGGTATTCCCATCTCTGTAAGAATTTTTCAGTTTGTTGCGATCTACACAAAGGCTTTTGTGTAATCAATGAAGCAGAAATAGATATTTTTTCTAGAATTCCCTTGATTCTTCTGTGATCCAGCGGATGCTGGCAATTTGATCTTTGGTTCCTCTTCCTTTTCTAAATCCAGGTTTTTCATCTGGAATTTTTCAGTTCACATACTGCTTAAACCTAACTTGAAAGATTTTGAGTATTATCTTGCTAGTATGTGAAATGAGCAGTTTTATGGTAGTTTGAGCATTCTTTGGCATTTGGATTATGAACTATAAATGAAAATAATGTAAAAAATTGGCTTAAAACTCAACATTCAGAAAACTAAGATCATGGCATCCAGTCCCATCACTTCATGGCAGATCAATGGGGAAACAATGAAAACTGTGACAGACTATTTTCTTGGGCTCCAAAATCACTTCAGATGGTGAATGCAGCCATGAAATTAAAAAATGCTTGCTCCTTGGAAGAAAAGCTATGACCAACCTAGACAGCATATTAAAAAGCAGAGGCATTACTTGGCCAACAAATGTCTGTTTAGCCAAAGGTATCATTTTTCCATATGGTCATGTATGGATGTGAGAGTTGGACTATAAGAAAGCTGAACACTGAAAAATTGAGTGCTTTTGAACTGTGGTGTTGGGAGAAGACTCTTGAGTGTCCCTTGGACTGCAAGGGGATTCAACCAGTCCATCCTAAAGGAAATCAGTCCTGAATATTCATTAAAAGGACTGATGCTGAAGCAGTAAATCTTTGGCCACCTGATACAAAGAACTGACTAACTGAGAAAGACCCTGATGCTGGGAAGGATTGAAGGCAGGAGAAGTAGATGACAGAGGATGAGATGGTTGAGTGGAATAACCGACTTGATAGACATGAGTTTGGGTAGGCTCTGGGAGTTGGTGATGGACAGGGAAGCCTGGCGTGCTGCAGTCCATGGGGTCACAAAGAGTTGTATGCAACTGAGCAAGCGAACTGAACTGAAACATCTATGTGCAGCTTCCGTGTGGACATAAGCTGTTAACTCTGATAAATGACAAGGAGTATGTGCTTGTTGTGACAAGTAAAGTGACAGTAAAGTATGTTTTGTTTTATAGGAAACCTAATTTCTAAACTGTCTTCCAATAAGGCTGAGCCATTTTGCATTCCTACCAGCAATGAATGATTACTCCACATGCTCACCAGCATTTGGAGTTGTCAGTGTTTTGCATTTTCAACTTCCTGATAGGTGCATGGCAGCATCTCATAGTTATTTTAATTTTTATTTTCCCAATTTCATGCAATCTGAACCATCTTCTTATATGCTTTTTTTTTTTTTT
>SJYW01015040.1:375207-385291 GCA_006410735.1 Raphicerus campestris
CAGTTTTATGGTAGTTTGAGCATTCTTTGGCATTTGGATTATGAACTATAAATGAAAATAATGTAAAAAATTGGCTTAAAACTCAACATTCAGAAAACTAAGATCATGGCATCCAGTCCCATCACTTCATGGCAGATCAATGGGGAAACAATGAAAACTGTGACAGACTATTTTCTTGGGCTCCAAAATCACTTCAGATGGTGAATGCAGCCATGAAATTAAAAAATGCTTGCTCCTTGGAAGAAAAGCTATGACCAACCTAGACAGCATATTAAAAAGCAGAGGCATTACTTGGCCAACAAATGTCTGTTTAGCCAAAGGTATCATTTTTCCATATGGTCATGTATGGATGTGAGAGTTGGACTATAAGAAAGCTGAACACTGAAAAATTGAGTGCTTTTGAACTGTGGTGTTGGGAGAAGACTCTTGAGTGTCCCTTGGACTGCAAGGAGATCCAACCAGTCCATCCTAAAGGAAATCAGTCCTGAATATTCATTAAAAGGACTGATGCTGAAGCTGAAACAGTAAATCTTTGGCCACCTGATACAAAGAACTGACTAACTGAGAACGACCCTGATGCTGGGAAGGATTGAAGGCAGGAGAAGTAGATGACAGAGGATGAGATGGTTGGGTGGAATAACCGACTTGATAGACATGAGTTTGGGTAGGCTCTGGGAGTTGGTGATGGACGGGGAAGCCTGGCGTGCTGCAGTCCATGGGGTCACAAAGAGTTGTATGCAACTGAGCAAGCGAACTGAACTGAAACATCTATGTGCAGCTTCCGTGTGGACATAAGCTGTTAACTCTGATAAATGACAAGGAGTATGTGCTTGTTGTGACAAGTAAAGTGACAGTAAAGTATGTTTTGTTTTATAGGAAACCTAATTTCTAAACTGTCTTCCAATAAGGCTGAGCCATTTTGCATTCCTACCAGCAATGAATGATTACTCCACATGCTCACCAGCATTTGGAGTTGTCAGTGTTTTGCATTTTCAACTTCCTGATAGGTGCATGGCAGCATCTCATAGTTATTTTAATTTTCATTTTCCCAATTTCATGCAATCTGAACCATCTTCTTATATGCTTTTTTTTTTTTTTGCCATATGTATATCTTCTTTGATCGGTGTCTAGTCAGGTCTTTTACCCCCTTTTTAAAATAGTTATTCATTTACTTATTGTTGAATTTTAAGTGTTATTTGCATATTTTGAGTAACTCCTTTATCAGTATATTTTTTGCAAACTTTTTCTCTCAGTCTGTGATTTGTCTTTTTATGCTCTGTACTGTCCTTCACAGAGCAGAAATTTTTAATTTTGATGAAGTCTAGCTTATCAGTTATATATTTTGCCTTTGACATTATATCTTAAAAGTCTTAAAAGATTAAAAGTTTATGTGTAAAAGATTTAAGTCTATATCTAAAGAGATTACACAAGATAGTCAAGATTTCCCCTTATATTATCTTTAGGAATTATCTAGTGTTGAATTTTATATTTAGCTCTGTGATCCATATTCTGTTAATTTTTGTGAAAGGTGTTGTAGATATGTGGAGATTCAGTCTTTTCTGTGTATATGGCTGTCAAGTTCCATTCACATTTGTTGAAACTACTATCTTTTTTTCTAGTCAATGAATTAATGAGTTAGTTAGAGTTTGATTTACTCACTTTATTTTTTATTTTTATTTTTTAGCCTAATTCTTGTCTTTGTTTCATAGTTACTTCATTCATTTTGCTGTAGTCACATCCTTGATGTTACTTTTATAGGCCAATCACTCCAGAGCTTTAAAGCCTTACCATTCATTACCTTCATTTCTGCCTAGAATGTTCACTTCCCAAGTACCTGCATTTTTCTTTCCATCCCCTGCTTCAGTTCTTTCATGAAGTATTATTTTTTCTGTGACCCTTCTCTTGTTCCTTTTTTTTTTTTTGTAGCATTATTACTTTTCGGCATAACTTACTTATTGATATTTTCTGTCTCTCTCTACTACAAATATAAACTCCCTTAACACAGAAAACATTGCATGTTTTACTAACTAATGGTACTACCAACACCCAGAATTGTCAAGAGCACATTTAGCATTCAACATGTGATTACTGAGTAAATGAACAAATGAGTGATAACATTTACTATGCATCTGCTATCTATTATTTGTGTATGTATTGTTTAAATTTTATAGCAACACTGTGGATATATTTTAAGTACGTTTTTACAGAGCCTTTTTCCTAATTTTATTCAATAAAAAATTCAGAAGTTTATTTTAATACAGTATTCTAAGCAATGCTTCTTCCTGATTTGGTATCTCAATGCATGCTAGTTCCAAAGCCACAGAAATTTACCTGTGGATAAACTCTCTGGGCTCTGTAAGTTCTCCCCACTCCATGAAGCTTTTGGAGTTTTTTGTCTCTAAGTTTCCCCAAAGTAAAGTTAGCCAACTCAGTCCTTTGTGATCCTACAACTTGTTAAGTATGCATCTATAATTGCCCCAATTAAATTATATTTCCAAAGAGTATATTTTGCTGCATGAATATGGATAAATTCTTAAGTATAAGAAGTATGATTTTCTATCTGTGCATGTCTTATTTGTTGCAATAATGAGCCCGGGACACTTCACTGGTATATATAATTCTTAAGATGCAGTTTTACACTATACGTTCACAATTTTTAAATCTGTAATTAAGATCATAGAATATTTAATAAATGTCATACTGTCATAATTTTATTTTTACTTATAACACAAGCTAATTTATCTAAGTTTTAGCTATAAAAGGCTCCCACAAAAATAATAAAAATTAAAAATAGCACATGGATGGTTTATACACAAAATTATTTACATGCTCAAAAAATTCAATTAATGTTGTACATTCAACTAAATTTTCAGTCTGTTTGTTTTGAATGTCATATATTCAGGTTTCTCATACATAATTAGATTCAGAGTAAGTCTTACTGGTGAGTTTAAAATAAATTCTATGATACAAATTTAGGTGACTTTGATTATGTAAATAAGGTGAATATCATTCTCTAAAAATTATGCCATTGCCTCAGTAAATACTGAGTTCTCATGGGATATAAGGCTTCAAAGTGGGATACAAAAGATATGAAAGATTCATTATGGAACTTTTCAAAATGTTAATGAATTAATTCATTTATAAATGAAACAAAAATATAAATGTTGCCAGTCAGTATACAGACACAGAAAAAGTGACTTCAACTCATATATTTGATGCTGTCTCTAAATTCATTATATAATAATAAATAATATGTCTAATAGTAATATTTTTCACAAAGAACCTTGATGCCAATATAAACCTACATTATTCTATTAATACATATTTTATATTCCAAAATATGACAGTACTTATCTATGCTTAATTACAGTAATTTTAACTTTGCCATTTTATTTAGATTAAAACCTGTTTTTTAAATTTATAAAGTACAAATTTGTACATTGGAGAATTCCATACAACTAACCTGTGTTATATGAGTTGTCAAACCTAGAACCAAAAGTGTAAAGTATCTACACTCCAAGAACATGATATGAAATGAAATGAATGCAAACACATAGAAAAGCACATTATACTCAGAGCCAGGGCTTTTATTTCCTTTTAAACAGCATTTCATTTAACAATTTGAATATCAGAAAAGAAAAAAAAAATCTAAAAAAGTTAAATGCCAAGTAGAATCACTAAACTAAGTGCTGTCTCAGCAAATTAAACTTTGGTAGCACAGTAACTTTCTACTAATTTATCATTTCATACTAATTTTACAAATTAACCTCAGATACTAAAGAATATGGATTATCACAATTATAGAAATGTGATTTCCATTATCATTTCATTATTATTCCATTCTACTTATATCTATGTTAATAAATCTCAAGAATAGCTTTGAGTCATAATTCACTTCTAGAAAATTTCTCCACCATGACCTCACTTGTTAAGTGTGATTATCCAGGATTCACATTTATCATTATATTTAAATATAATTTCAGAGACTAAAATTCTTAACACTCCAAATAATAAGGGACTAGACACTAAAAATATAGTAAGATGAGTAAATGCAAGGCATATTAACATAAACTTTTTGCTTATTTTTGGTTGTGCTGCATCTTCATTGCTGTGTATACGCTTTCTCTAGTTAAGGTGAGTGTGGCTACTCTTTGTTGTGGCTTCTCATTATGGTGACTTCTCTTGTTGTGGTGCACGGGCTCCAGATGCTCAGGTTTCAGTATCTGTGGCATGCAGGGCTCAGTAACTGTGGCTTGAAGCCTCTAGAGCACAAGCTCAGTAGTTATGGCACAGGGGCTTAGTTGCTCTGAGGCATGTGGCATCTTCCAGGAACAGGGATCAAATCCATGTCCCCTGCACTAGCAGGCAGATTCTTAACCCTTGGACCACCAGGAAAGTCCTAGCCATAAGCTTTCATTATCCAAATGCTCTAGGGAGGCACTTGGAAGAAGTTTTTAAGCATGGGGACTCTGGATTCAGACCACCCCTCTACTAATTATTGCTATGCCAATTATTAGCATCATAGTAAATGCTCCAAACCTCACTTATCACATTGTTTATAGGTTAAACCCAACACCAATTATATGCTTCTGCTGCTGCTGCTGCTAAATCACTTCAGTCGTGTCCGACTCTATGCGACCCCAGAGACAGCAGCTCGCCAGGCTACCTTGGCCCTGGGATTCTCCAGGCAAGAACACTGGAGTGGGTTGCCATTTCCTCCTCCAAAACATGAAAGTGAAAAGTGAAAGTGAAATCGTTCATTCGTGTCCGACTCTTAGCGACCCCATGTACTACAGCCTTCCAGGCTCCTCCTGTCCATGGGATTTGCCAGGCAAGAGTACTGGAGTGGGTTGCCATTACCTTCTCCTAGAGCCTTATTATTTTTAATGGCAATGCACATTGCTCAGCCTTATAAACTTAAAATGCCAATCATTTTTTCATCTTCCTATAGTCTCCACTACCAAATAAAATGAGCTTTATATTCACATGTAGATTATTCTCATGATCTCAAATATCACCAGGCAATATCAGTTGTCAACAGCATCGTGGATCAGTTTCCCAGTCTAGCAGTCACGTCACCAAGCTAACACTTAACTTCATCTCCTGATATTTCTTTAACATTATATAGCCTGCCATTCATCTCGGAATATCAGCTGTTGCCAAAACACATGGTGTGCTTGTCCAAGCTTTTGCTTTTCAACATATTGTTTCATTTCTCTGCTATTCATTACCTTTTCTATTTACCTCTGTGGATTATGATTCATCCCCAGAAAATCTTTGCTGATATTCTCACCAACACTCAGAATCTATTATCATCTCATGTTACATTCTGTTTTCAACTCTTATATTACTCTGCCTTGCATTATAGTCATTTGTTTTTATTTGATTCCAAACATTGGATTATAGTTTCCTTGAATAGCAGTCCTGTATTTTACTAATCTCTGCCTTTTATGCATTGCAAATCAGAAAGATGTAGAGGATGTAGTTAATTGGGAATATTTTCTAATTTGAACACAGGACATGCACTCTTCAGTTATATACACTGAAACAAATTCAATAGGGAGACACAGAATTTAGAAGCTTATTTACACTCCTCCAGGATAGATATTATTGCATGTTAATATTATTTGTAAGAAACTGGAAATAATAACTTTATAAACAATGAAAGGAAGACATGGACAAGTACACCATGTTTTTAGAAAGGATGGAAAAGATTTGAATGCTGAATTAGTCACGGTAAGTAGGTGTCAATAAAATGGTAGTATTTGAACAATGACTTTAAAGGGTGAGAGAGTAAGCCCTGTGAGAAAAGAAGTATGTTCCAGGTAGAGGGCCAGTGAAAAAGCCCTGAGGGTAAAACACACCTACTGTGCTTCAGGAACAACAAAGTGGCTAGTGTGGCTGGAGAAGAGGAAGAGACTTGGACAGAGAAGCAGTGGGGAGGGAAGAGAGAGAGATTGAAGTCAGCTTAAAGAGAGTTCAATAGAGAGGAGAGGAAAATTCAGTACAGTGCATACATACAACTCTGTCTAGGAGTTTTGATGGAAAGAAGAGCAGAAAATGTGACAGAAGATCAAAGCAAAAATGAAGTAAAAAAGGTATTGCCTTGCACTTTTTTAGGTACAGAAAATCACATGCCACCTTGGCCTGGAGAGAAGTTTCTTTTTGTGGGAGAAGATGGAAGAGGAGGGGCTGCAGTGACTCATTGTGGAGGCAACCTTACATCAGAGCATGAACAGCAAACCCTCAGGGATTTTAGAAAAAAATAAAGTACAAGTAACCCTTGAAAAATGCAGGTTTCAACTGCACAGGTGCACTTAAATGCAGATTTTTTTTCAGTGATAAATGGCTGTGGTACTGCATGGCCTATGATTAGTTGAGGCCAATTTTTTAAGATCTAGATTTTTTTATAAGTGTAGAAGTTAGTAATATATGTGCTCACACCCAAGAGAGTACATATTTGTGTCTGGAATTTAGTTTTATCTACTTGAAAGCTTGCTACTCTTTCCTGGATGCTGGCAGAAAATGAGAGAGAGACTCTTGTGTAATAGACACAATACCTTATTATTCATTTATTTCTCATTTATTTATTCATGTAAACAGCATAAATATGCTGTGAATTGAACTTCCTGTACCCAAGTCTCACAAGAGTGGAATGGAGGGGCTCAGAAGGTTACTGCCCTTGGAATAGATTTGTGTTGCACATGAAAAAAACAAAAAACAAAAAAAAANTACTTTTTTAGGTACAGAAAATCACATGCCACCTTGGCCTGGAGAGAAGTTTCTTTTTGTGGGAGAAGATGGAAGAGGAGGGGCTGCAGTGACTCATTGTGGAGGCAACCTTACATCAGAGCATGAACAGCAAACCCTCAGGGATTTTAGAAAAAAATAAAGTACAAGTAACCCTTGAAAAATGCAGGTTTCAACTGCACAGGTGCACTTAAATGCAGATTTTTTTTCAGTGATAAATGGCTGTGGTACTGCATGGCCTATGATTAGTTGAGGCCAATTTTTTAAGATCTAGATTTTTTTATAAGTGTAGAAGTTAGTAATATATGTGCTCACACCCAAGAGAGTACATATTTGTGTCTGGAATTTAGTTTTATCTACTTGAAAGCTTGCTACTCTTTCCTGGATGCTGGCAGAAAATGAGAGAGAGACTCTTGTGTAATAGACACAATACCTTATTATTCATTTATTTCTCATTTATTTATTCATGTAAACAGCATAAATATGCTGTGAATTGAACTTCCTGTACCCAAGTCTCACAAGAGTGGAATGGAGGGGCTCAGAAGGTTACTGCCCTTGGAATAGATTTGTGTTGCACGTGAAAAAAACAAAAAACAAAAAAAACGTTTACCTTGGGTAGTCACCTTTTTTCATAAGGGGTAAGCTTTCATAGTAAGTAGTAAGCTCTTTGTCCCTAAGGAAGTTATGACCTCATCCCTCAAGATAGTTTGCTACAAACATAGTCTTTTGGCAGTGATGACAACATTTGCAACATGCAATGATAGCTTTGACATCAGAAACATTCTTTATTGTGTGCCCAGTCTATGAGAGTGGATGTGTTGCCATTTCTGATATGATGGTAGATTTTGGTGCCATTGGAAGAGATCTGGGTACAGATTTCAGCAGCTGCTTAAATCCAGTTGATCTCAACAGAGAGCTCTTACTGTGGCTATCTTTATGAGTGATCCAGACTATTCAATCAGTTCCCATCACTTTTAGCCAAACTCAAAGAGAAATGTCTTTAACCCTTCTGTTGATCTTCCAGCCTTGTCATTCAGGTTGTATGGAATCTGCCTCCTAATAAATACAATCAGATTTTCACTTAGTCAAATCATTAGTAAACCAAGATATGAACTGAAGAAGATCTTTGTAAATCAGGGGCTCCATAGAGCAAGCAGCTTTTCTCCCAAGTGGCAGAGTGGAAAGTAATTGTCCTCACTGGTGTAGCTGCCACTTTTTCATATAACACCAGGCCAGTTACAGTTAAGCATCATTTTCACATGAAGAGTGAAAGCACCTCTTAGGTGCTTTCCCTGTTAGTCATTGGGTCTAAGTTGACAAACTCAGAAATAAGGATGTCATGAGATAGGTAATTCTATTGTCCTGGGTAGTGAAATATCTGAGTATTCTAATTCTTTACTTCTGTGATTCTCCTTTCTCCTCCTAGTTTTCTATTTTGCTTCTCTTGAACCTCATAAGAGGATACAGGGATTATCTCTCTGTATNTTAAGCATCATTTTCACATGAAGTGTGAAAGCACCTCTTAGGTGCTTTCCCTGTTAGTCTTTGGGTCTAAGTTGACAAACTCAGAAATAAGGATGTCATGAGACAGGTAATTCTATTGTCCTGGGTAGTGAAATATCTGAGTATTCTAATTCTTTAATTCTGTGATTTTCCTTTCTCCTCCTAGTTTTCTATTTTGCTTCTCTTGAACCTCATAAGAGGATACAGGGATTATTTCTCTGTGTGTGGCCATCCTTGAATGGATGAAACTTGGCTGGGTGTTCACGGCACATGCACATTAAACATCAATATCAGTTATACATTCAGAAGTGAAAATTACAAAAGAGTCACTGAATTGATCCAGAGGGTTTCATATGCAAGGTAAATTCCCTTTTCCCCCAAGAATTTCAGCCTGGATTTTGATTAACTGAACTNTGTGGCCATCCTTGAATGGATGAAACTTGGCTGGGTGTTCACGGCACATGCACATTAAACATCAATATCAGTTATACATTCAGAAGTGAAAATTACAAAAGAGTCACTGAATTGATCCAGAGGGTTTCATATGCAAGGTAAATTCCCTTTTCCCCCAAGAATTTCAGCCTGGATTTTGATTAACTGAATTTAGGATCTCCCTCCCTCACAGGACCAAATACAGAGGCATTTGAGCTTGGATGCATAAAGTGCAGGGAGAAGGGGAAGTTTGAAAAATGTGAGGACTGAGTCAGTCAGTGGGGAGGATTATATCCACTGACCTCTAGTGTCAACCTCAGTGTGAGCAAGAGAATGCTACCCTCTTCCTCTGTATCCTGCCTAATATCTGGCAAGCAACCAGACACAGGGACTGCTTTCTGTCTGCCCCATGCAGATTATGCAGCAGGAGAGAACAGCTCCATGCTGCTAAGTAAGGCTTTACACTCACTGTTTTATTCTAGCTTCGGCTTTTTGCTGTTCAACCAAACAAACCTGTAGTGTTCTTGGCTCATCCAAAGCTCTGAAATAGTAGGTACCATATTGCTGACAACTTTTGTTTAAACTCTGGGAATTGTAAGCCCACAGCAGCATTGCCTTCTAGCTCAGGCAGTGGGAACTGCTGCCTCATTGTCATCATAGCAACATCCTTTATCACCCTGCCCAGAGAAGAGTAGGCAACAATCAAATCATCAGTTTTACTTTTCATTGTTCAGCCTTATTAACAGAGAGGATTTTAGAGAGATCCTTGGTGATAGTGGTGGTTTAGTCACTAAGTCATGTCCGACTGTTGTGACCCCATGAACCATAGCCCACCAGGCTCCTCTGTCCATGGGATTTCCAGGCAAGAATACTGGAGTGGGTTGCCATTTCTTTCTCCAAGGAATCTTCCTAAATCAATGATCAAATCCAGGTCTCCTGCATTGCAGGTGGGTTCTTTACTGACTGAATTACTAGGGATGCAGGAGGGACCCTTACTCTTATCTAACCATCACTTGGGCAAGAGTGTATGCTACCCAATCCCAGAGAATGTGTCCAAATCCAGATTGCAGAGTCCTTAATCATCCTCTTATTTAGAGTCATTTTAAACATGCAAACACACCAACATTTTGTACTTATCACAAAATTGTTGGGTCTAGAATTCAATTTTAGCCTATTTCCAATTGTGTTAATCTATTACTATCTCCCAATGCAGGCAGAGAGTACAAGACTCCTAGACTGGAGTTAAAAGACAAATTGGAAATGAAGAAGAAAAACTCTCACTGTTTGCAGATGGCATGCTCCTCTACATAGAAAACCCTAAAGACTCCATCAGAAAATTACTAGAGCTAATCAATGAATACAGTAAAGTTGCAGGATATAAAATCAACACACAGAAATC
>SJYW01015040.1:385310-412332 GCA_006410735.1 Raphicerus campestris
AAAGTTGACTTAAAGCTCAATATTCAGAAAACGAAGATTATGGCATCCAGTCCCATCACTACATGGGAAATAGATGGGGAAACAGTGGAAACAGTGTCAGACGTTTATAGTCGAGTTGGAAAATATAAAACAAGGTTATCTATCGTTCCACTATATATTACATGTATTTTTTAAGTAGATGAAGATTTTTAGTTGGAGTTTTAGTATCAAACTCTCAAAAATTAATAGATGAATAGACAGAAAAGTAGAAGGATATGGTAGACCTGAAAAACACTGTGAACCAATTCAATATAATTAAGATTTGTACAGTTTTCATACAACAGCAGGATGCAAATTCAAATTCCCATAGACTATAAACAAGGAGACACTGAAACATTATCTATGGACATAAAATAAAGCACAAAAAATTCATGATCTAAACATATTGAAATTGTACAGTGTCCCTTATTATTGTGTGGAATTCTTTTAGATATCAGTATCAAAAGATATTGAAAATAACCCTCATATTTTCAAATGCAATGTGATGCTTACCAAGAGAGATTTATGACTTAGCCACTGGAAACCTCAGTAAGTTAGATGACTGA
Source organism: Raphicerus campestris (assembly GCA_006410735.1). NCBI lineage: Eukaryota > Metazoa > Chordata > Mammalia > Artiodactyla > Bovidae > Raphicerus > Raphicerus campestris. The sequence continues at coordinate 385,895 of SJYW01015040.1, forward strand.
AAAAATAGAAGGTGACTGCAGAGAAAAAAGCATTTAAATGAGAAATTAATATCAAAATGAATAAATAATATAAACATAATTTAAAAACACCAGGCATTTGGCAATTAAATGTCCAGTTTTAAATGATGGGTATATAAGGAGCCATAACAAGGAAAAATAGAAAATATTTATGACAGAATAAAAATGAAAAGAGGATTTATCAGATTTTGTTGAATGCAGCTGAAGCTGCTCAATGTAACTAAACACAATGTGGAATCTGAAATAAGGTATGAAAAAATATAATGGACACTAGTATAAAATTCTGTGAGGTTTAAGCAAAATGTGATGTTAGTTAATAATATATCACATGTTAATTTATTGTCTATCTTTAAAACATAGTGTTTCTTTATATTCTCAGAATTGGATTAGAAGTTTCAAAACTCATTCAATTTTTTTAAACACTAAGATAAAAAGATTTCTAGATTTTTAGCAGTAATACTAGATCCCAGAATAAATGAAATTATATCAAGTTTAGGGTGAATATATACTAGAAATCTAGCATTCTACTTATACTTATTCCAACAAGTGGAATCAAAATGTCATAAATTTTTACCTGGGAAAAAATTCACATATTTCCTAAAATATGTGTGTGTTTGTGTGTGTGTAAATTATACATCCTATTTAAATGCACCTGTGTGTATACAAAAGCTTTTATGCTGTCCTTGATAGAGGCTTGAGAAAGAATAACAAAAAAGTGATGGAGAAATTTGAAGACATAAATGAAATGGGAGCACTGAATATATAATAGAAAAAGTGAAATTAGATAAAAGTTTAAAAAAATCATCATATAGTCCAGTTGTTTTTAAACATGGTTGCTCATTAGACTCATATCTAGAGCTTTAGAGGAAAAAAAAATTACCTGGGCATTGGTATTTTTCAAAAAAAATTACAAGGTAATTCTAAATAGCATTCTTTTTTTCTATTAAATGATAGTTTTAGTGATATAGAATTTTATTATTTTCTGTTGGGCTATCATGACACAAAATCTTAAACAAATTCTTGGTCATTTGCTAAGTCATGTATGACTTTTTGTGACCCCATGGACTGCATGCAGCATGGCAGGCTTCCCTGTCCTTCACTATCTCTCGAACTTTTCTCAAACTCATGTCTATTAAGTCAGTGATGTCATTCACCCATCCCATCCTTTGTCACCCTCTTCTTCTCCTGCCCTCAATCTTTCCCAGCATCAGGGTCTTTTCTAGTGAGTTGGCTTTTCACATCTTGTGGCCAAAGTATTGAAGTTTCAGCAACAATTTTTCCAATTAATATTCAGGATTGACTTCCATAAGGATTGACTGGTTGAACCCCTTCCTCTCAAGAGACTGTCAAGAGCCTTCTCTAGTACTGCAGTTCAAAAGAATCCATTCTTCAGAACTCAGCCTTCTTTAGGATCCAACTTTCACATCTGTACATGAATACTGAAAAACAAAATAACTTTGACTATATGGNAACTCATGTCTATTAAGTCAGTGATGTCGTTCACCCATCCCATCCTTTGTCACCCTCTTCTTCTCCTGCCCTCAATGTTTCCCAGCATCAGGGGCTTTTCTAGTGAGTTGGCTTTTCACATCTTGTGGCCAAAGTATTGAAATTTCAGCAACAATTTTTCCAATTAATATTCAGGATTGACTTCCATAAGGATTGACTGGTTTGAACCCCTTCCTCTCAAGAGACTGTCAAGAGCCTTCTCTAGTACTGCAGTTCAAAAGAATCCATTTTTCAGAACTCAGCCTTCTTTAGGATCCAACTTTCACATCTGTACATGAATACTGAAAAACAAAATAACTTTGACTATATGGACTTTTGTCGGTAAAGTGATGTCTCTGCTTTTGAATACACTGTATAAGTTTATCATAGCTTTTCTTTCAAGGAGCAAGCATTTTTTAATTTCATGTCTGCAGTGATTTTAGAGACTTCTTGATTCCAACTTATTATTAAATGAATNGGACTTTTGTCGGTAAAGTGACGTCTCTGCTTTTGAATACACTGTATAAGTTTATCATAGCTTTTCTTTCAAGGAGCAAGCATTTTTTAATTTCATGTCTGCAGTGATTTTAGAGACTTCTTGATTCCAACTTATTATTAAATGAATAATAGTTTCATAATCACAATAGTAACATGTTTATCAGTTTTAACAATCAAATCGCAATACAAAAAATGAAAGATAATTATAATTGCAAGCTGTAATGGGAACATGACTAGCCTAACAATGTAAAATAATTACATACAATTTGGGAGTTAAGCACAGTGACATGGTAAGTGAAAGTGCATACATGCACATGTTCTCATTCAGCCATTCTACTTCTTTTGATTGGTGTATTTAAACCATTTATGTTTAAGTTAATCATCAATATGTATGATCCTATTACCATTTTCTTAATTGTTTCATGTTTATTTCATGTAAGTCTTTTTATTCTCTTATGTTTCCTAACTGGGGAAGTTCCTTTAGCATTTGTTATAAAAGTAGTTTGATGGTGCTAAATTCTGTTAACTTTTGCTTGTCTGGAAAACTTGAGTTCTTCATCAAATCTGAACAAGAGTCTTGTTCTGTAGAGTATTCTTGGTTGTAGTTTCTGCCTTTTCATCATTTTAAATATATTTTAAATATATCTTCTGTGCTGTAGTGGTTCTGTTGAAAAATCAGCTGATAACCTAATGGGAATTCCCTTGTTTGATATTTTGTTATTTTTATCTTATTGTTTTTAATAGTTTGTTTTTAATTTTTGTCAGTTTAATTTGTTTCTGGGTGTATTCCTCCCTGGGTTTATGCTGCCTGGGACTCTCTGTGCTTGTCAGATTTGATTGACCATTTTTTTTTCCCATGTTAATGAAGTTTTCAGCTGTTACCTCTTCAAATATTTTTTTAGGTCCTTTATCTGTCTCTCTTCTTCTGGGACCTGTATAATATAAAAGTTGGAGCATTTAATGTTGCCCTAGAGGTCTTTCAGGCTGTCTTCTTCTTTTTTCCCATTCTTTTTTTCTATATTCTATCTTGAGGCAGTTATTTCCATCATTCTGTCTTCTAGATCACTCATCTGTCCTTCTACACCAGTTATTTTGCTGTTGATTCCTTCTGGTNAATATGAAAGTTGGAGCATTTAATGTTGCCCTAGAGGTCTTTCAGGCTGTCTTCTTCTTTTTTCCCATTCTTTTTTTTTCTATATTCTATCTTGAAGCAGTTATTTCCATCATTCTGTCTTCCAGATCACTCATCTGTCCTTCTACACCAGTTATTTTGCTGTTGATTCCTTCTGGTATATTGTTCATCTCTGTTTGTTTGTGCTTTAGTTCTTCTAGGTCTTTGGTAAACATTTCTTGCATCTTCTCCTTTATTTTACCAAGATCCTGGATCATTTTCACTATAATTATTCTGAATTATTATTATTATTATTTTTTTTTTCTGGAACGTTGCCTATCTGCACTTCATTTAGTTGTTTTCCTGGGGTTTTATCTTGATCCTTCATCTGGGACATAACCATCTGCCTTTTCTTTTTGATTAACTTACTGTAATGTGGTTTTCATTCTGGAAGCTGTGGGATTGTGGTTCTTGCTTCTGTCCTCTAGTGGCTGAGGCTAAGAGGCTTGTGCAAGCTTCCTGATGAGAAGGAAAAACCGGGTCTTGATCTGGTGGGTAGAATGGTGCTCAGTAAAACTTCAGTCCAATTGTCTGCTGATGGGTGAGGCTGTGCTTCCTCTCAGTAAGTAAACATCAAGTTTTTTTAACAAAATGTTTTACTAAATACTGTAGAGGATAAAAAGGTAAATGCCTGGAAATGTCAATATTAAATGCAATTAATTAAAAAGTACATGGCAAAAAATCATTAGCAAGTAAAAACACTTCAAGTCACTCAAGGAGACACATTGTATAAATATTTCAAGTCTTTTATTTAATTTTGTTATATTTTAGTAAAAGAAAAAATTTGAATTTTATGTTTTAAATATACATTAATTCAGTCTTTGCCTTGATCTGCCTTCAGATTATCTACCTTCAGATTACCTATAACCTTGACTAGAGTCTCAAGTTCTCTGTTTTCTCCTTCCTTCCTTCTTTCTTCTTCTTTCTTTTATTCCCTCTCTTTCTCCCTTCCTTCTGGATTTCTTACTTTAATGATTATTTTAACTGACTATCCATAAAGAGAAATTTGCTTACATACTTTTAAACTTCAATGCTATTTTTGTTAAAGATACCTGATGAGCTAGGATTTTGTTATAATATATAGCAGCCATATGGTATTTAACCATTTTTCACAAATAATTGTCCACTCCAAGTAACTGTATCACTTGAGGAAAAAGAAACCCTCTATCTCTGGGGGGTTTGACTTGAGGAAGTGGGAGTGGAGAGTACAAACACCGCAGCTTTTGCTGCAGAGAATTACAGTGTGTGTTTGAAGGGCTGAGTTCTAGTCCTGTTCTTTTGTAGAAGATGCTAACCTTCAGTGCCTTTACCTTCTTCTTCTTCTTCTTCTTCTTTTTTTTTTTTTCTTTTGTAGAAGATGTTAACTTTCAGTGCCTTTATAGTAACCAGTGAACATGTGTGACTCTGGAATCCTCTCAAAGTCTGTGTGATAGAGCTATGTAGAGTTATGTGGGCCATTCTTTCACTTGGAAATATTATTTATCTTTGATTTTCCAGAATTTTCTGTATGTTTGATTATAAAGTCTTAACTAACTCCTCATGAGAATTTGTCGCATGTCTCAAAATACCATGCCTGTCATAATCCTGTATTAGTTTCATTATGGATAACTAAACCAGTGGTATAGCTCAGCAGTATCTGTTTTTATACTTTACACATGTGTATAATTCTCTGAACTTTTTAAACAAACTTTATAGATTTCTGCAGTTGAGTCTTAGTGTATAGATTAAACTTTCCCTCAGCTGATAGAAAGAGTAATGTGTTTTTCGTTTTAGATACTTATTAACTCTGATTAACTCTGATTATAAAAAGAAATCATTCAGTAAAATTTACTTAAAAGCAAAACTTCAAAATATTTTATTAATACTTTGATTTAGCTTCTTCTGTTTTCTGTCTGTATTTTACTTTAAATCATAAAAAAGGAGGCATGCATCTTTTCAACAGTTGTCTGTGAATGAAAATTTCATTGTTCCCCTAGAGTAAAAAGTGTGGAGTATGGTAACACACAGTTCTGGGTTTAGATACTGTCTTTGCTCTCACTAGCCTTGTGACCTGGGGCATATTTATTTACCTGTACAATGAGAATACTAATAATCTCTAACTGATATAGTTATTATAGAAATAATTTATATAGCATAAGCATATACTTAAAAAGTTCAGCTTAATGTCTAATATACACTGAACACTCAAGTGCTTCCTATTATAATTACTAACAGTAGTAGTACTAATAGTAATAATGATGGCAATGGTAGTAATATTAGTGGTGGTAGTGTTTGTTCTTGTTGTAGTAGTAGTAACTATGCTGGACTTCTCAGCTGGCTCAGTGATGAAGATTCTGCCTGCTAATTCAGGACACAAGTTCAATCCCTGGTTCAGGAGGACCCCCTGAAGAAGGAAATATCAACCCACTCCAGTATTCTTGCCTGGGAAATCCCATGGACAGAGAAGCCTGGTGGGCTACAGCTCATGGGGTCTCAAAAGAGTTGGACATGACTTAGCAATTAAACAAAAGTATGAAAATTCCTTCACATTTAGAAGCTCATAATCATGAATTGCCTCCTGAGAAATCTGTATGCAGGTCAAGAAGCAACAGTTAGACCTGAACGTGGAACAACAGACTGGTTCCAAATTGGGAAAGGAGTGTGTCAAGGCTATATATTGTCACCCTGAATTGGACACGACTGAGCAACTGAAATGAACTGAATTATAAATTGGGAAATTACTAGCAAAGTAATATTTTATTCCTAATTCTAGAATTTTTAAATATTAAAAACTATGTTTCTTAAAATCTCATCTTTCCTAATTGATGCTAATGTTTGAAATTTGAGAACTTAAAGTTTGGATGATTATAATATTTCAGATGGCACAGAAAAACAACCTGTGTGAAGTCCAACCAATATGTGCATGAGTATACATATACATATAATATGTCTGTATTAACATTTATGGTAACATTTTTACACCTATAGATGACAAGTTCCTGAGTAAAATTTTATTATGCATTTGATGCTGTTTTGTAACATATATTTATTCTTAAACCAAGTAAGTAATTCAATAGGCAACCACTGGAGTTTGAAAGTGACACTTAGATTACATATTAAAGGCTCCAAGCTATATCTGTCTATCCTGATATCAATGAATGTGTCTCTGTTTAAAATTTCTTTTTGTGTCTAAACTCAACTTGTTCCAAATTTAGTGTTCTATATTAAAATATCAAATGTAATGCAATCATTGTTTCACAAGTAAGCATCTCTGTTGCTAATGTTCTTGAGAGTTTCATTATATAAGATTTTGTGTTGAATTACAAAGTATGTTCCAATTTAAAAATACCAATTCCAAGCTCGTTTAATTCTTCAACTTCATTCAGCAACTTAAAACAAACTCTTTATCCCCAGTGCCTTCTTTTTTGATGAATAGCAGAGCATATTTTCTGCTCTCAACCCCTTAACAGCTGTCTGGTGTTCTTTCCATCACCACTCTAAGTTAAAACATAGTTATAAATCCTTTTAATGGGTGTACTGTAGCCTTGATTTTACATCGTAACCAAGATGTTTTATGGCATGTCTGGGAATACACACCTTTCCAAATTCCTTGCCAAATATTAATTAGTAATTTTATAGCAAGGTTTCAAGGACCAAGGGAATACACTTTTAAAAAGAAATATTAAGGGGCCCCTGTCATCATATTTTGGGTTTTACTCTGCAAAGTGTACTAAATTGAGCATTACATTTTCACCCATAAGGAAGTAAGAAACACTGCACTTCAGGCAAAATTACAGCAATAGCCACTTTCACTTGCATTCTCTTTCAACATTTATTAATATTCTCTTGATTCTCTCTTCTCTGAATCTTTCCTTAAATATTTTACCACCTAGTTTCAATGCAGACTCTTTTAGCAAAACTAAATTCATGTACTAAAATACCTCTCTCTTATTCAGTATCAAGAGATTCTGCTTTAGACTTGAACTTTTCAAATTTTGTCAGTGATAAAATCCTGTTTTGTTAATTGACATTCTCCCAGAATCAACCTTCTCCTCTGACTTCTGCATGTTGTGGTAGCTCCAAAGTATTCTCCATTTTTCCTCAAGGAAAACTTTCCTTTCCATTCAAGGAAGAACTGTTCTCTCTATGATTGGTTCGCAGAGAGTCTCATAAACTTTTATCAAAGAGCCTAATCAGTGTTTGTGTGTCTTTGTCACTAGATTCTAAATTCTAACGGAGAGATTCTTGATAAGTTTTGCTCACATTAGACAAACTGGGAGATAATATAATATCTAGCTTAGAGTAGCACATTTATAGAATTAATACATTATATAAGTTGTTATTTCACAATAGAATATTATTTTTAATAACATTTTCCTTTCTTAATAATAAAGTGGCAACTTTCCTATAATGGCTGTTAATTCCTTAAATCCACATTTGTAATACTTTTTATCTTCTTTTTTATTTTTTAATTTAAATTTATTTAATTGGAAGCAACCTAGATGCCCATCAGCAGATGAATGTAATACTTTAAGAAATATATAAATTTATTTTAATTGGAGGTGAATTACTTTACCTTAATTACTTTATTGCTTTACTTAATTACTTTTTAATTACTTTATTGAATGTTAATTTTTAATTGTCATGGTTTTGCCATATGTTGACATGAATCCACCACAGGTGTACATGTGTTCCCCACCCTGAACTCCCCTGCCNTAAATTTATTTTAATTGGAGGTGAGTTACTTTACCTTAATTACTTTATTGCTTTACTTAATTACTTTTTAATTACTTTATTGAATGTTAATTTTTAATTGTCATGGTTTTGCCATATGTTGACATGAATCCACCACAGGTGTACATGTGTTCCCCACCCTGAACTCCCCTGCCTATCCCATCCTTCTGGGTCATCCCAGTGCACCAGCCCTGAGCACCCTGTCTCATGCATCAAACCTGGACTGGCGATTTGTTTCATATATGGTAATATACATGTTTCAATGCCATTCTCCCAAATCATCCCACCCTTGCCCTCTCCCACAGAGTTCAAAAGACTGTTCTGTACCTGTGTCTGTTTTGCTGTCTCACTTTATTTAAACTTCTGTAATAATAGATATCTTCAGCTTTCAGTTCAGTTCAGTTGCTCAATCATGTCCAACTCTTTTGTGACTCTATGGATGACAGCACACCAGGCTTCCCTGTCCATCACCAACTCCCAAAGTTTACTCAAACTCATGTCCATTGTGTCAGTGATGCCACCCAACCATCTCACCCTCTGTCGGCCCCTTCTCTCATGCTTTCAATCTTTCCCAGCATCAGGGCCTTTTTCAATGAGTCAGTTCTTCACATCAAGTGGCCAAAGTGTTGGAGCTTCAGCATCAGTCCTTCCAATGAATATTCAGAGCTGATTTCCTTTAGAATTGAATGGTTTAATCTCCTTTCAGTCCAAAGAACTCTCAAGAGTCTTCTTTAACACCAACAGTTCAAAACTATCAATTCTTCGGCACTCAGCTTGTTTTATAGTCCAACACTCGTATCCATACATGACAACTGGTAAAACCATAGCATTGACTGCTGCTGCTAAGTCGCTTCAGTTGTGTCCGACTCTGTGTGACCCCATAGACGGCAGCCCACTAGGCTCCTCCATCCCTGGGATTCTCCAGGCAAGAGCACTAGAGTGGGTTGCCATTGCCTTCTCCAAAACATGAAAGTGAAAAGTGAAAGTGAAATTGCTCAGTTATGTCCAACTCGTAGCAACCCCATGGACTGCAGCTTACCAGGCTCCTCTGTCCATTGAATTTTCCAGCCAAGAGTACTGGAGTGGGTGGCCATTGCCTTCTCCGATAACACTGACTAGACAGTCCCTTAATACTTCTGCTTTTTAATATGCTGTCTAGGTTGATTACAGCTTTTCTTCTAAGAGGCAAGCGTCTTTTAATTTCATGACTGCACTCAGTGTCTGCAGTGATTTTAGAGCCCATGAAAATGAAGTCTGTCACTGTTTCCTTTCTTTCCCCATCTATTTGCCATGAAGTGATGGGACTGGATGCCATGATCTAATTTTTTTGAATGTTGAGTTTTGAACCAGCTTTTTCATTCTCTTCTTTCACTTTCATCAAGAGGCTCTTTTTATTTTCTCTTTGCTTTCTACTATAATGGTGGTATCATCTGCATATCTTAGGTTATTGCTATCTCTCCTGGCAGTCTTGATTCCAGCTTGTGCTTTGTCCAGTCCGACATTTTGCATGATGTATTCTGTATAAAAGTTAAATAAGCAGGGTGACAATATACAGCCCTGACATACTCCTTTCCCATTTTGGAACCAGTCTGTTGCTCAATGTCCAGTTCTGACTGTTTCTTCTTGACCTGCATACAGATTTCTCAAGAGACATGTCAGGTGGTCTGGTATTCCCATCTCTAAGAATGTTCCACAGTTTGTGGTAATCCATACAGTCAAAGGCTTGGTGTAGTCAATAAAGCAGAAGTAGATGTTTTTCTGGAATTCCCTTGCTTTTTCTATGATTCATCAGATGTTGGCAATTTGATCTCTGGTTCCTCTGCCTTTTCTAAAACCAGCTTGACCATCTGGAAGTTCTTGATTTCATGTGCTGGTGAGGCCTAGCTTGGAGAATTTGGATAAGGTAAATCTTCAGCTTTATCTCATGTTATAAATTCACTGTTCAATTGAATAAGATTTCTAAAAGGCATCCAAGACACCATGTTTAAAAAAAAAAAAAATCTCGATTGCCTTTTTCCAAAGTGTGTTCCTTCTCTTGATTTCTTCACTTTAAGTTAATGTGATTTCTCTTCATCCATTTATTCATGTTAAAAACCTGAGAGTTGTCATGTTTAGCTCATATTTTCTCTCATGTTTTCTATCCAGTCCATCAGAAAATACTGGTGGCTTACTCTTAAAGTATGGAAACATTTGTACTTTCTTAAGTCTCTACCAATAATGCCTGAGTCCAAGGAAGCCTTAATTTCCCCTGGAGAATTGCTTTAACTCCTCTCCCATTAGATCTTTTAAACTCTACCAGCATCAATCCCTGAATGTTAATACCCCACAGCAGACAAAGTGAATCTTTTAAAACTTAAACCTGATTGTGTTACTCCTTTGTGCAAATATCCATCTTTCCTAAAATAAAATTGGCCTACACATTTATGGATGGTCTTATACATAAGATGAGAACATTCATTATTGTTGTTTTATTATTTTTTTATCTTGCAGAGAATATAATATGATAACTGTACCATGAAAATGGTGTGTTAAAATAATTTTAGTTATCCAAAAAAAATAAACTTTATCCAATATAAGATGTGTTGTCTTATTTTGTATTTTCATTTTCTTCCCAGATTCAGCTGTCTTTCCCACTGAAATATTTTGTGTTGACCATGAAGTAAATCAGGCAGTTGCACACCTATTATTAGATATATCATGTCAGTTTATCATTAAGAAAGTTTCTATCCACTTCAGGCTTTCACTGTCTGATGTTCTTGGAGGCACTGGATTGCACTGATTTTTTTCCTCTGTTTTACAGAACAACCTACTTAAGGTTACCTTTGCATAAGTTGAATGCTTTATGGTCCTAGAACGCCCTGACTTACTATGTTTATTATGTTTAGCAAAATGCTTTTCTTCCATGTACCACCTGGAAGGAGTCTTGAGTGGTTATACATATATCTCTGATTATGTTACTTATAAGAATGCTGAGGAATCAGAAGGAGTTACCAAAAAAATATATTTCACTATATATTGCATTAAAGAAAATTAAAAGTCATTTTACTCTGACTTTATCTTTAAAATACTAATATACTTAAGAATATTATATAGTACTGTTTACTTGTTTCACATCTTGATGAAATCATGCTCTTCCAAATATACTGCATGACTCGAATTGCAACTGTTGACAAAAGGATAAGAAAATACTTATAAATTTCAGCAAGAATTTGGTAAGCCAAAGCAAAACAAAATCTTGTCATGATGGATAAAGTATAGAATATAGAGCTGTGTTTGACAGGCTTGTCCTGGTATTACTAGGGTGACACCATCCACAATTTCTTGGATATATACTATCAGATCATCCCCTTTCATATAAAAATTTCACGTAACTGAATTTGAACATTATCTGTGACAACTGTTAGTAAATATTCAGCTTTTGTGGAACAGAAAACTGAGTGCTATTCAAAAAATAAAAGAGCAGACATCATGGTTACTACTTTGAGGGAATATATATATACATACTTGCATACAGAAACACACATAATATGACTAGTTCATAATAGAAATATTAGCACTAGTTTTCAGTACTAATAGTAACATAGTATTATGTGGTCATCAATAATATGCAAATATAATAGATGAAGTAGAGGATTTAAAGTAATTGGGTACATTAATTTACAGACACCATCACAAAGGAAAGTTTGACATAGGTGAAGAAAAGTTAATATTTCCATTTGAATGTAATTAAAGGTACTAAGCAGCAGTTGAGAACATCAAGGGGGGTGCACGATGCATGCAGTGATTTCTGAAAGGTTCTAGAATATATGAGTACGTGTGGCATGATTCTTCAGTTAAACTTAGTCTTAAGGAAGTATGTTTACCTATGTTTTCAATATGTTTATTGAATTCTCAGTATGAATAATGTGGTGTATTAAGTATTGGTGATACTGCAATAAACAAGTCTTAGGGAAGAATTTAAACAACTATTTCAGTTCAGTTCAGTCCAATCGCTCAGTTGTGTCTGACTCTTGGTGACCCCATGGACCGCAGCATGCCAGGCCTCCCTGTCCATCACCAACTCCTGGAATTTACTCAAACTTATGTCCATTGAGTTGGTGATGCCATCCAACCATTTCATCCTCTGTTGTCCCCTTCTCCTCCTGCCTCCAATCCCTCCCAGCATCAGGGTCTTTTCAAATGAGTCAGCTCTTTGCATCAGGTGGCCAAAGTATTGGAGTTTCAGCTCCAGCATCAGTCCTTCCAATGAATATTCATGACTGATTTCCTTTAGGGTGGACTGGTTGTATCTCCTTACAGTCCACAGGACTCTCAAGTCTTCAACACCACAGTTCAAAAGCATAAATTCTTTGGCACTCAGCTTTCTTTATAGTCCAACCCTCACATCCATACATGATTACTGGAAAAACCACAACCTTAACTAGACAGACCTTTGTTGGCAAAGTAACGTCTTTGCTTTTGAATATGCTATCTAGGTTGGTCATAACTTTTCTTCCAAGGAGCAAGCATCTTTTAATTTCATGGCTGCAATCACCATCTGTAGTGATTTTGGAGCCCAAGAAAATAAAGACTGTCACTGTTTCCCAGCTATTTGCCATGAAGTGAGGAGAGCAGATGCACAACTATTTAAACAAGCTTATATAACTGTAACTTATGTAGGGGAAGGGTGGGTTTTGGCATAATAATCTTCCTTTTATATGAATTTTACAATATTTCTTCACTNCCATCTGGAAGTTCTTGATTTCATGTGCTGGTGAGGCCTAGCTTGGAGAATTTGGATAAGGTAAATCTTCAGCTTTATCTCATGTTATAAATTCACTGTTCAATTGAATAAGATTTCTAAAAGGCATCCAAGACACCATGTTTAAAAAAAAAAAAAATCTCGATTGCCTTTTTCCAAAGTGTGTTCCTTCTCTTGATTTCTTCACTTTAAGTTAATGTGATTTCTCTTCATCCATTTATTCATGTTAAAAACCTGAGAGTTGTCATGTTTAGCTCATATTTTCTCTCATGTTTTCTATCCAGTCCATCAGAAAATACTGGTGGCTTACTCTTAAAGTATGGAAACATTTGTACTTTCTTAAGTCTCTACCAATAATGCCTGAGTCCAAGGAAGCCTTAATTTCCCCTGGAGAATTGCTTAAACTCCTCTCCCATTAGATCTTTTAAACTCTACCAGCATCAATCCCTGAATGTTAATACCCCACAGCAGACAAAGTGAATCTTTTAAAACTTAAACCTGATTGTGTTACTCCTTTGTGCAAATATCCATCTTTCCTAAAATAAAATTGGCCTACACATTTATGGATGGTCTTATATATAAGATGAGAGCATTCATTATTGTTGTTTTATTATTTTTTTATCTTGCAGAGAATATAATATAACTGTACCATGAAAATGGTGTGTTAAAATAATTTTAGTTATCCAAAAAAAAATAAACTTTATCCAATATAAGATGTGTTGTGTTACTTTGTATTTTCATTTTCTTCCCAGATTCAGCTGTCTTTCCCACTGAAATATTTTGTGTTGACCATGAAGTAAATCAGGCAGTTGCACACCTATTATTAGATATATCATGTCAGTTTATCATTAAGAAAGTTTCTATCCACTTCAGGCTTTCACTGTCTGATGTTCTTGGAGGCACTGGATTGCACTGATTTTTTTCCTCTGTTTTACAGAACAACCTACTTAAGGTTACCTTTGCATAAGTTGAATGCTTTATGGTCCTAGAACGCCCTGACTTACTATGTTTATTATGTTTAGCAAAATGCTTTTCTTCCATGTACCACCTGGAAGGAGTCTTGAGTGGTTATACATATATCTCTGATTATGTTACTTATAAGAATGCTGAGGAATCAGAAGGAGTTACCAAAAAAATATATTTCACTATATATTGCATTAAAGAAAATTAAAAGTCATTTTACTCTGACTTTATCTTTAAAATACTAATATACTTAAGAATATTATATAGTACTGTTTACTTGTTTCACATCTTGATGAAATCATGCTCTTCCAAATATACTGCATGACTCGAATTGCAACTGTTGACAAAAGGATAAGAAAATACTTATAAATTTCAGCAAGAATTTGGTAAGCCAAAGCAAAACAAAATCTTGTCATGATGGATAAAGTATAGAATATAGAGCTGTGTTTGACAGGCTTGTCCTGGTATTACTAGGGTGACACCATCCACAATTTCTTGGATATATACTATCAGATCATCCCCTTTCATATAAAAATTTCACGTAACTGAATTTGAACATTATCTGTGACAACTGTTAGTAAATATTCAGCTTTTGTGGAACAGAAAACTGAGTGCTATTCAAAAAATAAAAGAGCAGACATCATGGTTACTACTTTGAGGGAATATATATATACATACTTGCATACAGAAACACACATAATATGACTAGTTCATAATAGAAATATTAGCACTAGTTTTCAGTACTAATAGTAACATAGTATTATGTGGTCATCAATAATATGCAAATATAATAGATGAAGTAGAGGATTTAAAGTAATTGGGTACATTAATTTACAGACACCATCACAAAGGAAAGTTTGACATAGGTGAAGAAAAGTTAATATTTCCATTTGAATGTAATTAAAGGTACTAAGCAGCAGTTGAGAACATCAAGGGGGGTGCACGATGCATGCAGTGATTTCTGAAAGGTTCTAGAATATATGAGTACATGTGGCATGATTCTTCAGTTAAACTTAGTCTTAAGGAAGTATGTTTACCTATGTTTTCAATATGTTTATTGAATTCTCAGTATGAATAATGTGGTGTATTAAGTATTTGTGATACTGCAATAAACAAGTCTTAGGGAAGAATTTAAACAACTATTTCAGTTCAGTTCAGTCCAATCGCTCAGTTGTGTCTGACTCTTGGTGACCCCATGGACCGCAGCATGCCAGGCCTCCCTGTCCATCACCAACTCCTGGAATTTACTCAAACTTATGTCCATTGAGTTGGTGATGCCATCCAACCATTTCATCCTCTGTTGTCCCCTTCTCCTCCTGCCTCCAATCCCTCCCAGCATCAGGGTCTTTTCAAATGAGTCAGCTCTTTGCATCAGGTGGCCAAAGTATTGGAGTTTCAGCTCCAGCATCAGTCCTTCCAATGAATATTCATGACTGATTTCCTTTAGGGTGGACTGGTTGGATCTCCTTACAGTCCACAGGACTCTCAAGTCTTCAACACCACAGTTCAAAAGCATAAATTCTTTGGCACTCAGCTTTCTTTATAGTCCAACCCTCACATCCATACATGATTACTGGAAAAACCATAACCTTAACTAGACAGACCTTTGTTGGCAAAGTAACGTCTTTGCTTTTGAATATGCTATCTAGGTTGGTCATAACTTTTCTTCCAAGGAGCAAGCATCTTTTAATTTCATGGCTGCAATCACCATCTGTAGTGATTTTGGAGCCCAAGAAAATAAAGACTGTCACTGTTTCCCAGCTATTTGCCATGAAGTGAGGAGAGCAGATGCACAACTATTTAAACAAGCTTATATAACTGTAACTTATGTAGGGGAAGGGTGGGTTTTGGCATAATAATCTTCCTTTTATATGAATTTTACAATATTTCTTCACTTTTAATTTTTTCATATTACAAATATAATATGATGAATGTGCATATGTTAAGAATGCTGAATACCTTATTGCAGTATTTTATATTTCCTAGTAACACCCATTTTCAAACTATCCTAGTTTGATATTAAACATACTTTTTCATAGGAAGTGTGAATAAGATTCTGTTGTTAGCCATTAAAATATTGAGAGACTTTTCCCATTTAGCCAAACTGTATTTGCTTTGGCAGTTAGTTAATTTATGATCTATTACATATTCAAATAGAATATGAAATTTAATTATACTATTTTTTATTTTACCCATTGTGTATCTTTTCAAAACAGTATGCCACACGTGCTATAGGATGCTGGTTTAAATAAAAAAAAAATGTTCCTTTTTAAGTTCCGAAAATCAGTGCTAATTTAATGAGTTTTTACCCTACTCTGGAATAAAACAAAGATTTATGCTGATTTCCACAGAACCCTACAATAAAGTTTTATTAATCTAAAGCTATGAAAGAGTATGTAGCATAGTAAATGTTGTAGACTAAACTGTGTTTCTTCCAAATTCATATTTTGAAATCCCAGCCCCTAAGGTGACTGTATTTGGAAATAAGTCTTCACGGAGTTGGTTAAGGTTAAAGGTGGATTCGTAATCCAATATAACTGTGAGTGAGTGAGTGAAGTCGCTCAGTCGTGTCCGACTCTTTGAGACCTCATGGACCGTAGCCCACCAGGCTCCTCTGTCCATGGTATTCTCCAAGCAATAGTACTGGAGTGGATTGCCATTCCCTTTTCCAGGGGATCTTCCCGACCCAGGGATCGAACCTGGGTCTTCTGCATTGTAGACAGGTGCTTTACCCTCTGAGCCACCAGGGAAGCATGTATAACTGTGGCCTTATAAAAAGAAGAGACCCCAGTGATCTCTCTATCTTTGTACCAGCATAGATGATAGGTCATGTGAAGATGCGATTAGAATGTGCCCACCTACATACCAGGAAGAGGGGCCTCACAGATGCTAGCTGAGAACAACTTGATCTTGGGGATCTAGCTTCTGAAATTGTGAAAAAAATTAATTTATCTTGTTTAATCCACCTAGTCTGCAGTGTTCTGTTATAGCAGCACTAGCTGACTGAAAAGTAAGTCACTTAATCAGTTATCTTAATAATTATTTAGAGTTAACTGCAGTACCTTTTGTGTGGATAAATATTCAATATTACAAATATTATGAATACTATTCAATATTATGTCCCCTAGGTTTTTTTGTAAAGATATACTCAAATTACATATTAAGTATGTTTTCTTTACATTTCACAAATAATAGGCTTCCTGAAAATGACCATATTCTCTTGATAATACTGTTAAAGTATCATATTCCCTTTTAAATTTTACTGATTTATAGTCCATAAGAAATATTATTATACTGAAGAGTTTTTATCATTTCCTACAGTTCAAATATGTAGTTTTAAATATACTTATGCAGGAACAACTAATAACTAATAATTAAAAGAAATCACATGCAACTCTTGAAACAGTTTCTTAATTGCAACTCATTAAACAAAATTGCAGCATATTATCTCCATTATAATACCCAAAATAGAATTGTGTAATGGTCTTTCTGTCACTCTTCCATGTGTTTTAGCATTAATTTATAATATCTGATATAAAAGTAACTTTTATAATCAGGTAGATTTTATGTTGTAAATCATACAATTTAAGTTGTTTAAAAGCTTCAAACTTATTAGGAGGATAATAGTTGAATTTTCAGTCAATATTAATAGCTTACTCAAGGTTATAAGAGCTAAACTAGATGAATACAGTTTCTATCATTTGCATGGTCTGTTTTAAATCTGTTTTTATGTTTGTAATAATTCAGGCTACAGTACTTTAATATGCTATATTGCTAAGAGAAAAAAGGAATTCTACTAAAAAATTACAAAATAAAAATGCCATACTAAAATGAGTCTGTAGCTTCCATTATCAGTAAAGTCTCAGACGTTTAAATGGAAATCACATTCTGATATAACTCTATTTTGTGTGTTGGCAAGACCATTCTAAGTCTAGCAAGCATATATTGAACTCACCATTTATTCTAAATACCAATAAAATTATGCAGTGAATGGGCAAGCTATGGATGCACATTTACATGTAGAAACCATTATTTCTTTTGAGTTTATGTGTGTTCTGACCGCAGAAAGCCAATGTTGCCTACTGAGAAAGTAATCAAGTCATGGAAAAGAGATTCCACCAAAGAAGGCAAATTTTTAGTGAGTTTTTGATTGTCTTAAAAAGTTTAATAAGTGCAAAGTCAAAGTATCTCATATATCTAAAGGCATTATTTGTCCACATTTTCTTTCCTTGTTTATAATTTTCCTCAGAGTAAGGATACTATAGTTTGTTCATAGTTGGATGTATTATTGCAAATCTTCAATAACTGAAATCACCCTTAATGTGTAAATTGATATTTTTGAAACATCCAAGTGTAATGAGATTGTTTCTTAATGTTTCATTGTTCCCATTTTGTCTTAAACTTCTGCAAAGCACTAGGATAAATCTGATGTAAACTTTTCACTTATAACCATTCCCATCTTCACGCATATCTAATCAAAGCTGATATTTGTGACAGAAGATTGATTATGAAGACCTGTTCCTTTGTTGTCCATTTGTCTTTTATTAATTCTTCATAGTCTAGATTTCTGTCATGTGTAAAGTGTGTGCATGTGCATACTAGAAAACCATTTAGATATCTTTCTCTTTATATGTAAACACATAAGACATAAAAATAAAACCCTGTCTTATTTCTTTTTGCCATTTTAGTGAAATCTTTTGCTCTGTATCTAGAGATAGTCACTATGTGGTCTCTATTTCCTCACTTCCCATTTCCTTTTCTGTCTACCTCAGTGGCTTCAATTCCAATGTTGTTGTTCAGTTTCTCAGCCATGTCCAACTCTGCATCCCCATGGACTGAAGCATGCCAGGCTTTCCTGTCTTTCACCATCTCCCATAGCTTGCTCATACTCATGTCCTTGAATCAGTGATGCCATCCAACCATTTTATCCTCTGTTGTCCCCTTCTCTTCCTGGCTTCAATTTTTCCCAGCATCAGGGTCTTTTCCAGTGAGTAGCTCTTCCATCAGTTGGTCAACGTATTGGAGTTTCAGCTGCATCATCAGTCCTTCCAATGAATATTCAGGACTGATTTCCTTTAGGATGGATTGGTTTGATCTTCTTGCAGTCCAAGGGACTCTCAAGAGTCTTCCCTAACACCACAGTTCAAAAGCATCAATTCTTTGGTGCTCAGCCTTCTTTATGGTCTAACTTTCACATCCATACATGATTACTGGAAAAACCATAGCTTTGACTATATGGACATTTGTTGGCATTCCATTACATATATGAAACCATCATGGATAAACTCACGAGTGGAAAAACCTACATTTATCTTGTTAGATTTATCTTGTGGCATTTGATATGGTTAATGATTTTCTACTTGTGGAAACACAAAGCTTCTAATATTTATTTGATGTCACACTATGTCACCCTCTTACTACTCAGTATTCTTTGTAACTTTCTCTCTCTCTCTTTTTTTTTTTTTTTGCTGACTTTCTCTGCATTGATTTAAGTAGTGCTGTTTTCCAGTAATCTAGCCATAGCTCTCTTGGTTTTACTCTTTCTCTGAGAGTTTTCAACCACCTTCAGCCCATGACCTTGGCTCCTAATTATCTCCTGTTACCTTTGGCTGAGCCACCATGATTGCTCACTTGTATTACTCCAGTATTCTACAGATCACTCTTCTTCCATATCCCACATTGTTTCCTCTCACAGTTCTTTACATGGTAGCCAGGACTTTCACCTTAAAACTATAAATACGATCAGAATACACACTTGCTTGAAATACTCATATAGATTCTCATGATACTAAACAAAATTAAACCTCATCACCATGGTCTACATCTGCAACATTGGATGTTATGGTGCTTTGTGTACCACTTTTGAGGGATAGATCCCTGTTTTCTTAGAAGCCATTAGCATTGGCTCCTAAGTCTTATAGCTTAGCTTTCCAGAAATTATGTTCATTCAAAGAACTATCTCATTCAGTGGAAAGCCCACATTCATTGGCAGGTGTGCAAAGACCTGCCTTCTTGGCCTCTAACCTGACCATCCCAGTCCCAGAACTCCCCACCATACCCCTTACCTCTATTCCAGTTCAACTCATTGCCCTGTGCAGTCATGCTTCCTTTTCTCCTAACATGTGCTGTACCTTAGATCAATTCCCCAGTAGATTTTCTACATTCTAATCTCTTTCTCCTAGGAACTAAAGCCATGCATCACACTTATTTTGCCTGTCTTACTACCCTTACTACACTGTTTTCCTGTTTTTTGTTGTTGCTCTTATTGTTTTTTACATTAAAGTATATTTCCACTTGCACTTGTTCCTACCTGGAAGAGGTTTCCCTTTATCTTATTTATATCTCAGTTCCAATATAACCTTCACAGAGAGACCCCTCAGGTGTAAATCCTTCTGTTTCTTATCCTTTTTCATAATCTACCATGTTGAAAATTCCTTTTATCTACATGCATTATCATATGAGCTTGTTTATTTCCTTGTGTATTGCTACTTTCTCTTTCAAATATAATGTAAATTACCAGACAAAAAGAATGTCTCTTTTGTTCAATTCACTCTCTTGTTCAGTGAACTGAACATAGGACAAGCATGTCTTGGTCAGTTTGAGCTACTATAAGAGAATATCATAGACTGGGTGGCTTAAATAACAAACATTTAATTCGTACAGTTCAGAAGGTTGGGAGGTCCAACAATAAGGTGCCAGAAAATGCAGTGTCCAGTGAAGGCGCTTTCTGTGGTTNACTTTGCACTTATTAAACTTTTTAAGACAATCAAAAACTCACTAAAAATTTGCCTTCTTTGGTGGAATCTCTTTTCCATGACTTGATTACTTTCTCAGTAGGCAACATTGGCTTTCTGCGGTCAGAACACACATAAACTCAAAAGAAATAATGGTTTCTACATGTAAATGTGCATCCATAGCTTGCCCATTCACTGCATAATTTTATTGGTATTTAGAATAAATGGTGAGTTCAATATATGCTTGCTAGACTTAGAATGGTCTTGCCAACACACAAAATAGAGTTATATCAGAATGTGATTTCCATTTAAACGTCTGAGACTTTACTGATAATGGAAGCTACAGACTCATTTTAGTATGGCATTTTTATTTTGTAATTTTTTAGTAGAATTCCTTTTTTCTCTTAGCAATATAGCATATTAAAGTACTGTAGCCTGAATTATTACAAACATAAAAACAGATTTAAAACAGACCATGCAAATGATAGAAACTGTATTCATCTAGTTTAGCTCTTATAACCTTGAGTAAGCTATTAATATTGACTGAAAATTCAACTATTATCCTCCTAATAAGTTTGAAGCTTTTAAACAACTTAAATTGTATGATTTACAACATAAAATCTACCTGATTATAAAAGTTACTTTTATATCAGATATTATAAATTAATGCTAAAACACATGGAAGAGTGACAGAAAGACCATTANTAATATTGACTGAAAATTCAACTATTATCCTCCTAATAAGTTTGAAGCTTTTAAACAACTTAAATTGTATGATTTACAACATAAAATCTACCTGATTATAAAAGTTACTTTTATATCAGATATTATAAATTAATGCTAAAACACATGGAAGAGTGACAGAAAGACCATTACACAATTCTATTTTGGGTATTATAATGGAGATAATATGCTGCAATTTTGTTTAATGAGTTGCAATTAAGAAACTGTTTCAAGAGTTGCATGTGATTTCTTTTAATTATTAGTTATTAGTTGTTCCTGCATAAGTATATTTAAAACTACATATTTGAACTGTAGGAAATGATAAAAACTCTTCAGTATAATAATATTTCTTATGGACTATAAATCAGTAAAATTTAAAAGGGAATATGGTACTTTAACAGTATTATCAAGAGAATATGGTCATTTTCAGGAAGCCTATTATTTGTGAAATGTAAAGAAAACATACTTAATATGTAATTTGAGTATATCTTTACAAAAAAACCTAGGGGACATAATATTGAATAGTATTCATAATATTTGTAATATNCACAGAGAGACCCCTCAGGTGTAAATCCTTCTGTTTCTTATCCTTTTTCATAATCTACCATGTTGAAAATTCCTTTTATCTACATGCATTATCATATGAGCTTGTTTATTTCCTTGTGTATTGCTACTTTCTCTTTCAAATATAATGTAAATTACCAGACAAAAAGAATGTCTCTTTTGTTCAATTCACTCTCTTGTTCAGTGAACTGAACATAGGACAAGCATGTCTTGGTCAGTTTGAGCTACTATAAGAGAATATCATAGACTGGGTGGCTTAAATAACAAACATTTAATTCGTACAGTTCAGAAGGTTGGGAGGTCCAACAATAAGGTGCCAGAANACATAGGACAAGCATGTCTTGGTCAGTTTGAGCTACTATAAGAGAATATCATAGACTGGGTGGCTTAAATAACAAACATTTAATTCGTACAGTTCAGAAGGTTGGGAGGTCCAACAATAAGGTGCCAGAAAATGCAGTGTCCAGTGAAGGCGCTTTCTGTGGTTTGCATCCAGTTATTATATTGTTGTCTCTTCAGATGTGTGTGTGTTGGGTGGGGGGTGGGGAGGCAGGTATAGGGGAGAGAATGAAAAAGAGATCCCTTTTCTTTCTCTTCATATAAGGGCACTGGTCCTTGAAGACTCAACTCTTAGCCTAATTAGCTCCCCAAAACACACCTGTATATGCTGTCACATTCAGGATTAGAGTTTTATCATATGAATTTTGAAGCAGATGAAAATTTCAGTCTTTATCTTCCCTGGTAGTTCCGATGGTAAAGAATACACCTTCAATGTGGGGAGCTGGGTTTGATTGCTGGGTTGGGAAGATCCCCTGGAGGAAGGGCATGGCAGTTCAGTCCAATATTCTTTCCTGGAGAATCCCCATGGACAGGAAGCCTGGTGGATACAGTCCATTGGGTTGCAAAGAGTCATACATAACTGAGCTATTAAGCACAGGACACAACAGGGCATATGGTATGTATTCAACAACTATTGGAGAAATAGATAAATGGATATTAAAATCCTCAAATGACAACAGAATGCCAGATTCCCATTTTCAATTATCTAGAAGAAGCTGAAAATAAATTTCAAACTTATTATTTACAAAACTGACTTCGTAAGTCAATTCCAGCACTTCAATTTAAAATTTCTAGTTTCCTGAATTGCTGTATACCTCATGTCAAGGCATTTCACTACTTGGTCAGCCAAACCAAATTTGGGTTTACAGTTGCTTGAGATAATACATTGCTCATTTGGACCCCTCTTTTTGTCTTACCGTCTCATGAATTTGTCTTTAAAATGCTGTAAAATCTGTCAACCCATTATTATCTGACTCTAGCCATTTTATTCATATACACTTACATACTATTAAATACAACCTCATCTTCTCAGGGGAAGGCAGTGGCACCCCACCCTAGTACTCTTGCCTGGAAAATCCAATGGACAGAGGAGCCTGGTGGGCTGCAGTCCATGGGGTCGCTAAGAGTTGGACACGACTGAGCAAAGCGACTTCACTTTCACTTTTCATTTTCATGCGTTGGAGAAGGACATGGCAACCCACTCCAGTATTCTTGCCTGGAGAATCCCAGGGATGGGGGAGCCCGATGGGCTGCCGTCTATAGGGTCGGAAAGAGTCCAACACGACTGAGTGACTGAACTGAACTGATTGTTAACAATTAGATAAAAGCTTTTTAAATAACAATGGTGCATCAGTTCAATTCAGTCACTCAGTCGTGTCCGACTCCCTGTGACCCCATGAATCTCAGCATGCCAGGCCTCCCTGTCCATCATGAACTTCCGGAGTTTACCCAAACTCATCAATTCTTCAGCGCTCAGCTTTCTTCACAGTCCAACTCTCACATCTATACATGATCACTGGAAAAACCATAGCCTTGGCTAGGCAGACCTTTGTTGGCAAAGTAATGTCTCTGCTTTTGAATATGCTATCTAGGTTGGTCATAACTTTCCTTCCATGGAGTAAGCATCTTTTAATTTCATGGCAATGGTGCATAGGGTTTAATATTTAGGCCTCTAAATAGATTTCTACTTTCATCTCTTGCCACTCCCATTCTCAGATCCTATGTCATGGTCCCAATAATTAGCAACATTTTATCTCTTCATATGCACCTACTCTTTCCTTTCTTAGAATTTCCTATTCACCTAGAAAATTCTTAAGATCTCACTAAAATACTAATTTTGGAAACATCTTCTGATTTTTCTCAATTTAAGACTCCTTTCTCTGTGATTTAATAGAATTTCACTTAAATTCCATTTTCTTTTTTTTTGCAAGTTTATCTCCTTCAGAAACTGGTAGATATTAAGGTAAGGATTATGTCTTATTCATCTTTGTTTTACTAGTGCCAAGTACTGTGTTTGGCACTTATATTGCACTCATAAAACACTGAGAAAATAAATAAATGTTTGATGAATGAGGAGTGTGGCAGGGTCAGAGGAAAAAAATGTGAGATAAGAACTTATATTTTATTCTCAAGAGATTGTAAATATAATGTTAGGGGAATATAAAAGTGATTTATGATCAAATAAAAAATAATGTAGTTATTTGGGATGGAGGGAGGGTCAAAATATTAGTAATGTTTGATTTAAACTTCAACAAGTATGTACAAAGGTATATTGGAATGGGATTTAAAATTATATTTGCAAAGGCTGTTAAAGTCAGGATTCCTGTAAAGCTTACACAATGAAGGACAAATATTCAAATGAATAAAATAAAAGGATATAATTTTATTAGGAATATACATTGCAATTTTAAATGCCTTTGTTTTTACATGATTATTCATTTCATTCATGATTATTCAATCTCAAGTGAGATTTACTTTATGATCTTTGTTTTCTCTGGCAGAGTAGGTCTTGATTAATTAACCTCTGAAAAAATATATTCAATAACAGTATGAATAAATATATTCAAATTTTGGTCTCTAGTTAGGTAAGGAAGAACTGTAATTAGAATGACTCTCCAGTGCTTTAGTATCTCTTTATGACTATATCTCATCTCATGGTTATTGTGATGAAATCACATTTAATATGGATTCAACAGTCAAGAAAACAAGATTATTGAAAATAATATTATTGAGAATAAATGCAATTTGTTGATAGAAAGGAGCATTTCAGGTACCAAAAAAAAATGAATAAAGTATAAGGAAAGAATGATTTATTCTTTAAGTATTTTTTAAAGCACAGATACAAATTAAAATAAAATCATACATCTATGGGTATGTATATTTGAAAAGATAATATATAAACCATCCTGATAATCATAAAGTGAAATTTTTGGTACTAAGTATTAGATAAGAAATGTATAAAATGTCAGAAACAGATATTTATGGTTTCAAATATATTGGTTCTCTACTGAACTGTGACTTTAGGGAAGTCACATAACTTCTCTTAGGTTTCCTCTTAGGTAAATAGGGATACTTATAGTAGATATGAAATACAGGCATAAAAAATAAAAGAGATGGTTATGCATGTGAGATGCTAAGCCTTATTCACAATTATAACAGTTGTTAAAATTCTCATTATTCCTGAACAGTATATAGGAGAAACCCACCTTTAATAATATAGCTCTCCTGGATTGCATTTTGATTATTTGTATCAAGTAATAAACAGTGAGATTTTGGCCAAACAAGTCAATCTAAAGTAGTTATTAAATTATAATCAGTATAAATACAATTCTTGAACTTGCCAATACACACACAAATTATGTACTTTGAACTTATTCATGCCTGAAACAGATAGTAATCGTAGATGAACAGCTTTAACAAACTTAGGTGTTCTGCAATTTTCTGTTTTCACAACCACACTGAATATCAACATATTAGAGTGTATAAACTATACTTCCAGGCCAAAAATTCATTATGGGGGTCAGTACTGTCTGGTGTCAGCCAAAATATATTTGATGAATGGAAGAACATATTTTATCAGAAAACACTGTTGCAACATCTGAAATAAAAAGATGTATCATTTGTCATTTTTAAGATATAATGATGCAGTTAACCCTCTTTACTTTGCCTCAAATGAGTTGTCACAAATATACTATTGCAGATGACAGAGAATAATTTGTATTTTTTGAAATAAAACTGCTCTGAGGATCCAGACTGCAAGAAAGACAACCTTACAGAGGACACCATGTTTGGAAATTAATAGAAATGAGAAAGGGCAGAGCATGGTAAAGCTATATAAATGGACTGGAAAGCTCTATTTTTTTCCCCCAAAGGGAAAAAAAAAGGTAAATTACGAAAAGTAAAATGTGTCAAAATCATACATTATTAAAAACATAATTTTTATTTTATTTTTTACATTTATTTTATTTTATTCTACTTTACAATACTGTATTGGTTTTGCCATAATTTGACATGAATCAGCCACATGTGTACATGTGCTCCCAATCCTGAAACCCCCTCCCACCTCCCACCCTATATCATCTCTCTGGATCATCCCCATGCACCAGCCCCAAGCATCCTGTATCCTGTCCAAAAGCAAAAAAATTCAGATTATTTCTTTTTTATTGCACATAAACCTGATGTCATATTTTCAAAGGCAAATCCATGAAAATAGCATGTCATTTCGTAGAGCCCAGTAGGGAAGGGACCTGAAAGTGGAGAAAGTGAAAGTAGCTCAGTTGTGTCCAACTGTTTGCGAACCCACAGACTACACAGCCCATGGAAATCCCAGGCCAGAATACTGAAGTGGGTAGTCTTTCCCTTCTCCAGAGGAAAGTGGAGAAGGAATGAGGCAATATCCTGTTATTTATACTCGGAGTCAGTGCCATCCACTAAAATTGAAAATCAGATCAACCAGATCTGGTAGTATTGACCCCTTCACCTACCC
>SJYW01015042.1:24415-46741 GCA_006410735.1 Raphicerus campestris
TATCATCTTCAAGCACAGGTATGACAGCTGTTGAACAGAGATTATTTCAAGACATTTATGATATAAAAGCAACGAACATTTCTTCTGTTTTGCAAACATTCTTGCTTCTAGAATTCCATGCTGGGTAAACTCTGGGTTAACGATGAGAACCAGTTTTGGCTCTGCCCTTTTCTCACTTTTCCCAAAGCTATCCTGTTCCTCACTCTTCTTTCCATATGTCTCTGCAAATGCTGTAATAGGGTCGATGGCGACGTGAGTGTGACAGCTTGACTAAAAGGAAAGCCTAACATGCATTCTGAAAAAAGCCGCAGTGACAACACTTTGGGTACGGCAAAGGTGACAGATGTTGCTAGGAGGAGGGCCATACTTTTCATGGCTACGGAGCACCTTTCTTGGGGCCAACATTATGTTCCTCCCAACAAACCATGTGTCAATGCCTCCAAATGCACCTTCTGTGATGGAATAACAGAAGCGCCAATCTTTGAGGCTGTAATTGCTCATGCTGTAATTACTCTTGTTATGCACTCAGTCCCATCAACAGGGTTTTCCCTACTGGTGGGAAAGAGCTTTTGCAGGAATGGAGAGATTGTGCTCTGTGCTGCCTCATGTTTACGTATCAGGTCCCTGATCTACTCTGAGATACAGGATTGAACAGAGAAGGGACTGGGTGACGTGGGTCTGATCTGGCCCTGACATAAACCCTTTGAATTGAATTCACATCCATTGTTGCTGCTTTTCTCTAAGGAGGTGTGGGGGGGGGGCGCATTTCTGATTAATTCAGAATCATTTTTCTAGTCTCAGATTTTCTTGGAAAGATTTTAATTCCCTTCTTCTTCTTCTTCTTCTTTTTTTTTTTTTTTTTTTGCTTATGACCCATGTATTTTTATTTTTTAAAGGACAGCTGATCTATATACACTGCAATTCAGACTCCTTCCATTTGGCCATACTGACCAGGGGTTCCTTTATCATGCATGCTGGAGAGATAAAATAGATTGGGAAACAATGGAAACAGTGACAGACTTTATTTTCTTGGGCTCCAAAATTACTGTAGATGGTGATTGCAGCCATGAAATTGCTCCTTGGAGGAATAACAAACCTAGACACTGTATTAAAAAGCAGAGATATCACTTTGCCAACAAAGGTCTGTATAGTCAAAGTTATGGTTTTTCCAGTTGTCATGCACGGATGTGAGAGTTGGACCAAAAAGAAGGCTCAGCTCTGAAGAATTGATGTTCTGGAACTCTGGTGCTAGAGAAGACTTGAGACTCCCTTGGAAAGCGTGGACTTCAAACCAGTCAATCCTAAAGGAAATCAGTCTTGAATATTCACTGGAAGGACTGATGCTGAAGCTGAAGCTTCAACACTTTAGACACTTGATGCAAAGAACTGACTCATTAGAAAAGATCCCGATGCTAGGAAAGGCTGAAGGCAGGAGGAGAAAGGGACCACAGAGGATGAGATGGTTGAATGATATCACTGACTTGATGGATATGAGTTTGAGCAAACTCCAGGAGATAGTGCAGGAAAGGAAGCCTGGCATGCTGCAGTCCATGGGGTTGCAGAGTCAGGGACAGTTGAGCAATTGAACAACAACTGGAAAGATCTGCCTTGAGGGACAAGGCTTGTTACCTTAGGGTCTGCTCTTTGAGGTCAAGACCACCAAGGAGCTAATCTACCAAGTAAAGAAGAGTCCTTTGGGAATTCCAAAAACACAGTCCACTGGGAGTTTTGGTCTACTCTAGCAAGTCCATCTTCTGAGCCTTTGCTCTCTTTTCACACACTGCCAGACTGTTCTGGTATTGCTACCCATCTAATGGGAGCTAACACTTTCCCAAGCATCTAAAAACCTCCCCAGCTGTGCTTCAGGACTGAGGCTCTTGACAGGATATTAGAGCCTGTCTTACAGGAAGTGTGTCCTCATATTGATAAACTCTGCTTTGTCCAGCCTTATGTTTTGCCACCCCTTGGTCCAGCACCCTTGGCAACCTTCCCAGGCATATTTTCCTGGTTCCAGCTAGTAGAATCTGGGGCCTGTAACTCCTTCAGAGTAAAATCTGAGGGATGGAAACAATATAGAGAACAAGAAGGAGCTGTGGAAAAATCTGATCCCTGGTAGTTTCAGGAAGAGTCTAGTGTCGTCATGATATGGTTGGGAATTCTGAAATGTAAATTGTACCACAAACACTGTCCCATCTTGAGATGGGGAGTGGAGCTGTTAGATTCCTGTCCAGTCAATCATTGGCCATTGCAGTGGGACAAATGGTGTCAAAATAGTGTCAGTCATCCCAGGTATGCTTCCAAAGGAAGCTGGAGGTGTGAATTGTTAGCTGAAGCACCCTACAGCAACTAGGGCTTGGATACATCAGGGATGGCAGGAGTTCTGAGCAGGACACCAAGACAGTCTGTTATAGCATTTATATTAATATTTATCATATTTATCATATAATATTTAATATTATCATATTTAACATATATTAAAATGTTTCTGATATGTTAATGCTTATGATATGGTAATTGACAAATCTTCACTAATATTTTAATCAGAAAGTATTATTCTCTGCTTACTATGTTTACAACATGTTGTTTGAACCCCTACTTCTGGTTGATTTAAAGTTTTTGAGCTATAGTTAGTTGTTTATGTAGCTCTATTCCACTTGAATTATAAATTCCTTGGGGACAGTCATTCTCCACTGTATTTCACAGAGTGAACTTCTAGATAGTATTTAATAATTTAAAATAAAAAGTTTTTTGGCTAAACCATGTGGTATGTGGGATCTTTGTTCCCCACCTGGGGATCAAACCCGTGCTCCATGCAGGAAGGACAGAATCTTAACCACTGGACCACTAGGGAAGTCCCAGTTTTAATAATGTTTTTAAAATGTGTTTGATGGTATGCATCAGAGTTGGCAGAACAAAGCCTACAGCAATTCTTTTTGTAAAGAAAAATATTCTCAATTTATCTTTTAGGTGAAACTGAAATCTCCATATGTCACATTTGCTTAGTGGTATATTTGCCAGCAAAGGTCTCAGCAGTTCTCGAATGAAATGGTTATATAAATGTACAACCTGAGCAAATTCTTTCGAGTTTACTTTGTAACTGATAGTCAATTAATGATGGTGTCCTTGGGAAAAGATATGGTTGTGTTCTCAGAGAAAATCCTTGAATAGGGATTAATTAGAGTAAATATGGAGATGAAGTTTACTTAAGTAAACTTTAGAGATACTGAGAGAAAAATGAATCTCATGAATTTTCCTCTCCAGTTTGGTAGAAAAAAATGTCTGCCATCCAGCTAATAGCAGTAGGCTTGGAAACAAACAAACAAACAAAACAATGCTTTGGCAAGAAAACATCAAACATGGGAAGAAGCCTTTTGAAATATTAAGAGGCAGACAGGGATGATATGAATTAAATCAGTTCTCTTCATAGGGTAAGTCTCCTTTAAGACATGAACACTTTCACTAGTTGATTTTTTCATTGATTGATTGCTTTTGCAATCTAGCGAAAATTATTCTTTGTACAAATGTCCTCTGATGCTTAATCTAGCCATCTTTATTCAGCCCATGACTGAGGTACAGAGTTAGTAGGTAACTTACCAAAAAAAATCTGAAAAGTGCAACTGTTAATTAGGTCCCAAGGTTTCCCTGGTGGCTTAGTGGTAAAGAATCCACCTGCAATGCACGAGACAGGAGTTTGACTCCTGGGTCAGGAAGCAAGAGAATTGGGCTTGACTGAGTGACTGAACACAAGACTCCAGAGAAAAGTCCATCCTTTGTTGCACCTGAATGTCTGCTTGATGGAACTACAAAATTTGCTAAGTTCTCCAAACAGTCTTTGATCGATTTACCAGTTTTGAATTACTGTTGAACAAACTGACCTGGAATTGAATCTTTTTAGCCTCAAGAAGAAACTAAAAGAAGGACCTTCATGCTGTTTATTTGTTGTACCAAGATCAGTATGTGTATTTAGCATGCAATCAATATTTGTTGAATGAAAATATATTTTTACTTTTATGAAAATATTTGTTTTTATACAAGTTTACTGTATTAACAGTTTATCTCACTGTGTTATTGAAATTTCTACTTTAAATTATTTAAAATAGAGATCTTTTAGCATATGGAGATTACTAAAGATTGAAAATCTGTATGCAGGTCAGGAAGCAACAGTTAGAACTGGACATGGAACAACAGACTGGTTCCAAATAGGAAAAGGAGTACGTCAAGGCTGTATACTGTCACCCTGCTTATTTAACTTCTATGCAGAGTACATCATGAGAAACGCTGGACTGGAAGAAATACAAGCTGGAATCAAGATTTCTGGGAGAAATATCAATAACCTCAGATATGCAGATGACACCACTCTTATGGCAGAAAGTGAAGAGGAGCTAAAAAGCCTCTTGATGAAAGTGAAAGAGGAGAGCGAAAAAGTCTGCTTAAAGCTCAACATTCAGAAAACTAAGATCATGGCATCTGGTCCCATTGCTTAATGCAAACAGATGGGGAAACAATGGAAACAGTGACAGACTTTATTTTGGGGGGCTCCAAAATCACTGCAGATGGTGACTGTGGCCATGAAATTAAAAGACCCTTGCTCCTTGGAAGAAGAGCTGTGACCAACCTAGACAGCATATTAAGAAGCAGAGGCATTACTTTTCCAACAAAGGTCTGTCTAGTCAAGGCTATGGTTTTTCCAGTAGTCATGTATGGATGTGAGAGTTGGATCATAAAGCAAGCTGAGTGTGGAAGAATTGATGCTTTTGAACTGTGGTGTTGGAGAAGACTCTTGAGAGTCCCTTGCACTACAAGGAGATCCAACCAGTCCATCCTAAAGGAAATCACTCCTGAGTATTCATTGGAAGAACTGATGCTGAAGCTGAAACTCCAATACTCTAGCCACCTGATACAAAAAATTGACTCCTTGGAAAAGACTGTGGGCTGGGAAAGATTGAAGGCAGGAGGGGAAGGGGACGATAGAGGATGAGATGGTTGGATGGCATCACTGACTCAATGGACATGAGTTTGAGCAAGCTCTGGGAGTTGGTGATGGACAGGGAAGCCTGGCATGTTGCAGTTCATGGGGTCACATAGAGTCAGACATGACTTGAGCTACTGAACTGACCTGAACAGATGAATTTATTAATAAGTGAAAACATGAATCTTTTCTCTTGCTAAAAGTGTGCTGCATCCATTTGAGGATTGAGAAAGTAGTATTAAAAAGTTTAATGGGTCTATCTCTTTTCTATAATTCTGTTAGACATTTTAGTCTTTATCTTCCCCTTTTCACAAACTGATGTGAGAGGATAAATACATTAGCATTTTAAACAACTTGAGACTTCTCAGATAGAGCTCCAGCTTAAGTTTTACTATTCACTAAAAATGAATCTGCTAAATGTGAGTTAGAGAGGAAAGCAGACAGTCAAGAATGATTTTAACCCTGAGGAAGTGTTATCCAAGTCAAAGATCATAACTGTGGTGTATCTCAGAGCCTAAGAAGTCTGAAGCCAGGTATTCACTCACCTTTGACTTTCAGGCATTGAGGCATGGTGAAAAGAATACCAAAGAGCTGTGAAACCTTAATGGTTCTCTAGGGAGACTGTTGAGAAGAATTGCAATTTCTATATTCAAAACGTCTCCCATCAGACCACTTTGTTTTTGCCATTCCAAATGTATCTGTAAACCTTAGACTTGGAGCCACTTTCTTGTGTTAGTCTAAACTAGTCGTCACTGCGTGCGTGCATGCTCAATTGTTCAGTCGTGTCCGACTCTTTGTGACCCCATGGACTGCAGCCCGCCAGGCTCCACTGTCCTTGGTATATGTCAGGCAAGAATACTGAAGAGGATTGCCATTTCCTACTCCAGGGGATCTTCCCCACCCAAGGCTCAAACCCAGGTCTCCTGTGTCTCCAGCACTGGCAGGCAGATTCTTTATCACTAAGCCATCTGGGAAGCCTCCCACACACACCTGACAGTCTTCACTACCTTTTTATAATTCTAGTCCAGTTGTCATCAACACTAATTCTGCCTTTCGTTGGCTGACACTCTCCTCTCCTCTGTCTGGAGATGCAGTGGGAGATGGCACAAGAAGGGGGCTACTGAAAGTTTTAACCCTTTAATCAGATGCTTGGTTCTACTGGCAACCAACCCCCCCTAAACACTTTCCAAGAGTTACCTCCTTAACATGAGAAAATACACTTTTATGCTCTCATCACTTAGAAATTCCATGTATCCTAGGAGCTCCATGCCAGAAACAGGGATGAAGGTAAGATATACATTTTTTCATATTGTCAGAAACCAAACTCTGCACACCAAAGAAAACAAAGCTGAAAGATGAGTTTATTATAAGGGTTTCAATCTAGAAACTCAAGGCGGAGTTTTGAGTTGCTCACAGACCAAGCGGCTTTTATGTGGTAAATTGGAAGCTGTTTACCTTTTTCCAACTGGTTGATTGCCTGTGGTCTTCTTCCTTATTTGGATCAGGGTAACTGAGTTAGAGAAACAAGGAAGTTCAAAGATGCTGGGAACAGACTTGATGTTTGAAGACTGGTGATGTCCTCTTCTGGTTTCTAACGTGAGCTTTAAATTCCCTCAACTGATGGTAGGTAATGTTAAGTTTCATCTTCTTTAATGCACTTGCGTTGGCCAACTCCATTTTGTCCTCAACATAAGTGACTCCATTTTAGCTTAGTTCTACACTGTAAATCACAATATCACAGCCTATTATATTTAAGGAATTAATTGGAGAGGAAGAGATTAGAAACCACTAAAGATTCTGTTGCAAGAATCCTGAAAAGAAATGTGAAGGGCTTGAAGCAGAATAGATATGAAGACATAGTGAATACAAGAAACACCTTAGAAGCAGAATGTTAGATTTAAGTGAACAATTACTGAATTGAAAATGAAAGTGAAAGTGTTAGTTGCTCAGTCATGTCTGACCCTGTGTGACTCCATGGACTGTAGCCCCCCAGATTCTTCTGTCCATGGGATTTTCCCAGGCAAAAGTACTGCAGTGGGTTACCATTTCCTTCTCCAGGGGATCTTCCCAACCCAGGAATTCAAACTGGGTCTCCTGCACTGCAGGCAGATTCTTTACCATTTTAGCCACCAGAGAATTGGATATAGTTGGGTGGAAGAAGACGACCCTGATGTTTTAAGTTTGAGAGAGCTGAAGCATAAAGATGGCACCGATCAAGAAGGATTGATGATGGAATAGGGAAGCAGGCTTGAAGAGAGAGGGTAAACTTTGTTGGGACTTGCGTAAGATATTGTACCTATAAAACATGCAAAGGAGATATACAGGAGGCAGTGGGGATTGGGGAGTGGAACTCAGGAGACTGATGGGTGCAGCCTGAGTTTTACTTTAAGAATCATCAGAAATGCATGGAAATAAGGAAACAGGGACTGCAAGTAAGAAAGAGAACTAAGGACAGATTCCTGAGAAATAGAGTGGAGGCTTGAGGCAGGACAGAATTGGGAATAAAGAGGAAATCATCTCTGTTTTGCTCTCTTTTTGAATAAGGGCACAAATATCAAGTATTCCTGTCTTCCTGATGACAGCTTTTGCATTTTCATTAGAAACTGGAAAAATATGAATTTTTCATACCATGCTACAAAAAAATAGAAATTTTATTCTTGACCTCTACCGTTTTCACATCTACGTGTAGAACCTGCATATCAAAGTGCTCAGTTTTAGAGTCTGTAGTGCAGTGGCTAAGGTCACTGGTTCCTAGTCAGAACTCTACTTTCAAATCCCAGTTTTGCTACTTATCTACCTGGGTGCCAGGGAAAGTTATTCAGTTTATGCATGGAATTTTTTGCTACTTCAGAATGAAGATATAGAATGCTGCATGAAACACTAGGCATTATATCTGGTTCTATGTAAGCATTAAATGAAATTCTTAATGTTATTCCTACTATAGGGAAATATAACATTCAGAATAGACCTTTAATTCTTTCCCCTTCTTAAATAGAATGTTCATGAAGTTAAGTAAGTTTAGAATCTGGTTTCTATCATTTAAAGAATGATGGCCAATGCAGTATGAATTTCAGTTCATTTAACGACATTTAAAAAATCATTCTGTTCATGAGTACATTTCTACAAAAATATTAAAGGAAATGTTTTGTCTAAAATTTCTTTCTAAAAGTTCATAGTGTATTGTAGAAAAAGGACACATTAGACATAAATTGAAATCTATTATTATATAATAAACACTTCAATATAGTCATTTTTTTAAACTGCTGCTGCTGCTAAGTCGCTTCAGTTGTGTCTGACTCTGTGCCATCCCAAAGACAGCAGCCCACCAGGCTTTCCCGTCCCTGGGATTCTCTAGGCAAGAACACTGGAGAGGGTAGCCATTTCCTTCTTCAATGCATGAAAGTGAAAAGTGAAAGTGAAGTCACTCAGTCGCGTCCAACCATTTGCGACCACGTGAATCGAAGCACGCCAGGCCTCCCTGTCCATCACCAACTCCCAGAGTTCACTCAGATTCATCGTCCATCGAGTCAGTGATGCCATACAGCCATCTCATCCTCTCTCATCCCCTTCTCCTCCTGCCCCCAATCCCTCCCAGCATCAGAGTCTTTTCCAATGAGTCAACTCTTCGCATGAGGTCGCCAAAGTACTGGAGTTTCAGCTTTAGCATCATTCCTTCCAAAGAAATCCCAGGGCTGATCTCCTTCAGAATGGACTGGTTGGATCTCCTTGCAGTCCAAGGGACTCTCAAGGGTCTTCTCCAACACCACAATTCAAAAGCATCAATTCTTTGACGCTCAGCTTTCTTCACAGTCCAACTCTCACATCCATACATGACCACTGAAAAAACCATAGCCTTGACTAGACAGACCTTAGTCAGCAAAGTAATGTCTCTGCTTTTGAATATACTATCTAGGTTAGAAAGAGAAAAACAAATATAGTGTATAAACAACATATATGGATAATGGTTTTGTCTTTTTAAAAAGATATTAACAGCTCATGCAGCAAAGGCAAGAAATTTCATAAGATATTTAACATATTAATTCTCTTTAGTATGCTTATCGTCCAGTGAGTTTTTAAAATAGTAATTTTTCTTTGAATTTTAAAAATTATAGTTGACTGTCAAGTGAAATCTCAGTACACACTTTGATTGATGGAGAATAAAAAGATTTGAATTTCATTTTGAAATAATTTTTCTTTGCAATTTTTATTCAAACCCATCTTCTAGCATTTTTCTTAGGATACATAACAAACTATAAATATGACCCACTCTAAGGCCCCCAATTCCAAACATAAGCTCATTAAAATTTTTACTTCTTTTATTTCTATCAAATCTAGGACTTAATTTTAAGGCTTGCCAAAATAACACCAGGCTTACTTCTGAGTGAATGAAGGCAAAAAGATTAATTCTGAAAGTTGAAATTTGTACTGTGACTTAATATAAGAAACTCTTTTATATTTGATACCTTCACATAGATGTAATGTGTCACATATTCTAAGGACTATTTGCACTGAAGAAAATGTCTACTTGGTCCAACAGTTTCATTTCAAGATTGCTGACACACCAGTTGGCATTTAAGGGAGGTACCCAGAGTCAGCTTGCTTCTTCTGTCTTGGTTCTTGGGTAAAATCCTTCATTTTGATGTAGCTGAAATTCAGTGTACATCTTTAGGCTTACTGGTTGAGGGACCAGCAGCCCACCTGAGACTTTTGGCTCTTGGGTCAAAAATTACCAGTGTTTTGGCAGAGAAGACACTCATCTCATTACTAACTCCCCGATTGTTTACCTGTGGGTGAGCATCCACAAAGGCTCCAGCTTACATGTGTCTTTAACTCAGCCTCTCCTCACTCATGCTGGTCACTTCTCTAGGCCACTGACAGAGCGTCAGAGCAAAGGCCTTTCACAGTTTGTAGGAAATTGGAAGCTGAATCTCTATTACCATACCTAGCTGAGGTAATGGCTCTTTTCTATCAAGGGCATCTATCACCTCATAACTGGAGCTTTAGCTGTTTAATAAAAGTGTTGTGAGAACAAAATAAATGAGAATGTCAGGAAGTAGGGTGGGGAACATATATATAAAGGCACTTGTAGAGGACAGACCCAGAAGGGAGATTTAACCTTTTCTAACTTTCCATTCCCCTAAGCTTATATATATTAACAATACGTGATTTGTTGAGTTCCTTCAAGTAATGCCTGGTACTTGCATTATTTTATGCTCCTTGACCATCCTATGATCACAGAATGTTATTATCTTGTTAGTAGATGAGCAATTTGAGGCATAGGAGGTTTAAGTAACTTGCCATGGGGACATGGCTAATAAGTGATGAAGCCACACTGGCTCTCACCCACTCACTGGAGAGGTTGACTCTGAACTGTTCTGCTGAGATGCTGGAAACGTAGATCATGTGATGGAAAGGGCACTCCTGGTGCTGTGTCAATGGCAGCCCTTCCACTCTGCTCTATTGCCCTGGGCAAAGGAAAGGATAAACTTAACCTTAAGGTTCATTTTGTTCTCTGCTGCACGACCTTGAACTGTAAACAGTCTCTGTTATTGATGCTCTAAGCCCACTGAAGGAAAGGCAGCACTGGGGAAGGGAAGATGATTTCACACTTTTGTTGATTCTGTTTAGTGCAAGTCTGAGTTTTATAGGGCAGTGCCAGATTGATTTATATTCTTTCCTGCAAAATGAAAATGGAAGCAAATTTTTATTTAAAAAGGAAAGATTCTTACAGTGTGTAGGAAATGAATGGGATTTGAAAAAAGGTTAAATTTTTTCTCTTTTGACATTTTCTGTTATGCTGACATTTTATGCAGTGTTTGGTTGGGAGCAAGACCTTTTCTGTTTTGCTTTGTTTATGTTTGTCTTAAATCAAACACTTTTGTTTAAAACTATTTCTATTTTTCTTTTTTTGCTTTGTGGGAGCATGTCTCTCCAAGAAAATACTAAACTGCTTTTCTTTGGTTCAAGTTTAAATTATAGNTTTGTTTATGTTTGTCTTAAATCAAACACTTTTGTTTAAAACTATTTCTATTTTTCTTTTTTTGCTTTGTGGGAGCATGTCTCTCCAAGAAAATACTAAACTGTTTTTCTTTGGTTCAAGTTTAAATTATAGTTCTTGAAAAGATTTATGCTATTTTTCTTTGTTTAAAAAATCTACACTAGAAATATATGTATCCCAGAAATGGTGTCCCTGGTTTAAAGAATGTTAAGTATTTAGATTCTGAAAAACAATTATATAAACACTAAAATCATGTTTATGCAACACATGTGATTTTGTTTGACATGTGCGTGTGGTGCCTGTTCCGTTGTGTCTGACTCTTTGTGACTCCACTGACTGTAACTCACCAGTCTCCTCCATCCATGAGATTTTCCAGGCAAGAATACTGGAGTGGGTTGCCATTTCCTCCTCCAGAGATCTTCCCATCTCAGGGATCAAATCGGCATCTCCTGAGTTTCCTGCATTGGCAGGTGGATTCTTTACCACTGAGTCACATGGGAAGCCTGATTTTGATAGGTAAGATGGATCATTTAGGTCAAAGTTCTCCTTTGGTATAAAGAAACATTGACATAACATATCACCAAGGAGCACAAGTGAAGGGATCTTGACTCAGACTGCCAGACTAGCATGCCCATTTCAAAGGATTCTTTCATTAATAAGTTAATCTCATGAGGACTAAGAAAGTATAAGAATTGAAGGGTCTACTAGCTATTTTTTTGTCTTCACAATATAAATCAATCTCCCCTTTTAGTTAGCTTTTTTCATTCTGTCTTTTAAAGATGATAATCTGCATATTACATTTGAGAACATTTTCTGTGTGGTTGTCCCCTTGCATAAAGCCACTGGCACCTGCTTTGGTTTCCTGGTCCTGCATAATAAAGTACTACAAGCAGAGTGGCTTCAAACAACAAAAGTTTGCTCTGTTACAGTTGAGGAATCTAGAACTCCACAGTCACAGTGTCCATCTGGCTCTTTTTTTCTAGAGGCTCTGAGAAACTGTCTTTTTCNTTTTTTTCCCCCAACATAAGTGTCTCTGCTTTAGTTTTATTCCTACATATATTTCTTGTAAATCACAGTGTCATACTCAGCAAGATATTTGGCCATAATAACAAGTCCTCAAATCTGATCATATGCATATCTGTGGGACTCATATTCTGTATATCTTGGGAATGTCTGTTGTTGTTGTTTAGAGCTAAGTTATGTCTGACTCTTTTGTGACCCCATGGGCTGTGGCCCACCGGGCTCTTTTGTCCATGGAATTTTACAGGCAAGAATACTGGAGTGGATTGCCATTTCCTTCTCCAGGTGATCTTCTGGACCCAGGAATCGAACTGGCGTCTCTTGCATTTCCTGCGCTGGCAGGTGGATTCTTTACCACTGAGCCACCTGGGAAGCCTGGACAAATTTGATAGCTTTTAAATAATCTTAAAAGTTTTATTATTCAAGTGTAATTTCTTTTCAATGTTGTGTTAGTTTTTTCTATAAAACTGTATGAATCAGACATGTTGTATGTATATATATATATATATATATATATATATATCCCCTCCGTCTTAAGCCTCCATTCCACCCTCCCCCGTCCACTCAGCTAAGTCAACACAGAGCACCAAACTACATGGCATCTTCCCCCTAGCTAACTGTCTAAATTCAGTCAATGGTTAAATGTTAGAAACCCTCTGTCATTCTTAGAAAGGCCTCTGGGGGTCAGGGTTGAGGCATGGTGTTAGGTGAGCTTCCTCAGTAACTATCTTTGCAGACAAAATACAGCAAACACTGATACTTTTGAGCTCCCCATCTGGTATCATTCATAAGCTCTAAATTTGTTTATTCACAAAATGTGATTTAACTAACAAGATAATATACAACATTTTCTGCTATTGGGTATTTGAATATATATTCAATTTCTACGTTTAAGTAAGAGTCTCTATTATTTCTGTTACAATAAAAAGNAGATAATATACAACATTTTCTGCTATTGGGTATTTGAATATATATTCAATTTCTACGTTTAAGTAAGAGTCTCTATTATTTCTGTTACAATAAAAAGTTAGGGCCCTAAGAACATTTGAAAAAAAATCTATTTAGGCCTTAAAATATGCAAGCACTTGTAAAATAACATGTGTTAAGAATGGAGATACCTCAACTTTAAATTAATAGGATCATTTTAAGTTTTGTCACATTCCTAAAATTTAGGATTGCAATCATTCTCTTAATCCAAAAGCATTTGAAAGCTCTCCAAAAAAAATTAAAATCATTTGGAACAAGACAGAATAATTTACCATTATTATTGTACTTTCGTGTTTTTATTATCTGCAATTCAGAGGCTGGCAGGCAGCCAAAAGACATGTTCCCCACAATTCCTCCTGAGCATCCTTAGTCAGAATTAAATGATGAGTGAAGACCAGCAACCAGGAATGGGGAAGTTAGAGGAAGGTCCTTCTAAGAAGCTCTTTAAAAATTTTTGAACGACAGTCTTTCCTATTCTCAAGTTATTTACTGCTTTCTTACCCTATTTATTTATTTTAAACCAATGCTCTCAAATATCCTTGAATGCTTTGGAAAATCATGAAAGGTAGTCTTATCTTTTCAACTAAATGAAATTGCTGTATTTAATTATTAAAACTATATTATATACCTTGTGCTAATAGTACTTGAGTGCCTCCAGATATTATTCAGTAAGAAGGAGTTGTTGTTTTTCACTTAGTCATACTGTAGCCCACTAGGCTTCGCTCTCCATGGAATTTTCCAGGCAAGAATACTGGATTTAGTTGCCATTTCCTTCTCTAGGGGATATTTCCAACCCAGGAAGTGTCTGGGTCATGTCTCCTGCATTGCAGACAGATTCTTTAGCACTGAGCCACCAGGGAAACCAAGAAGGAGTCTGTCCTGGTAATTCTGGTAATGCCCAGACTTCTACTCCTCCAAGATCCTCCCTCCATTCTCACCCTCTCTCCCAAACTTAATTTTTTAAGGTTCTAATATCATCTTCTCTGTGAAGCCTCCTTGATTGTCACCATGTGAATTTCACCACTCCTTATTCAGTTCTTCTGCTGGACCTTGTATGCATGTCTATTGAATCTCACTCAGTGGCAGGTTTTTAAGTTCTTCCATGCTCCTACAATTTGCAATTATAGACCACAAGGTGCTAGAGGATATTTAAAATATGTAAGCATTACTAGGACATAGGTGTCAATCAATCAGAATGGAAACCAGCTTTAAATGACACTGGTATGTTGGACTAAATAAGAACCTGGAACCAGACTATGATCTCTTTAGGGTAAGAATTCTGTTGTATTTGATTTGGTATTCTTAACACCTAGCACAATATTTGGCTTATAGTTGACTGATTAATGTTTCTATGAGTAAATTGATATTAAGAAGAGTTATGCATTAATTCCAAAGAGAGTCCTGAAAGTTTGGCAGTGACTTCAAGATTGCCTGCCTAGCATCAGACATTAGTTTAGCTTGAGGTGAAGGAGTTGTCCTTCACACTATAAGTTCCTAATGACACACTTCTCGGACTGAACTGTCCCCACAGGCGAATTGCCCAGAGCCATCTGCTCTCTCTCATAGCCCTGCTGTATTTTTGAGGAACAGAACAGGTGAGTTACATTGAATTTGTGGAAGAAGAAATAGTAGGCAAACCTATTTACCAAATAAAAATAAATATCTGTGACTCCACTTAAAGTCTAACCTATCGTTAATTATTTAAAAGATATTAAAAGAAATGTTTGGAGCACTTCCCTGGAGGTACAATGATTACGACTATACTTCCAGTGTGAGAAGTGCCAGCTTCCACCCCTGGCCAGGGGACTAAGATCCCCCATGCTGTGGCAAAAAAATTAAAAACAAAAATCAAAACATGGAAAACGACTATACTTCATAAGTTATTTTCATATATGGTAGGCTACATTCTAGATAAGAGTCATTCTTCATTTAATGTTGATCTCTTGTAAAAAAAAGGTTCTTTAGCTACAATTTAGGACTATTTAAAATGAAGCAATACATGTTCTACTTACCACAGGATAGCAATTCTTCAGAGTTTTTTTTTTTTCTTTTTNATTACTAGGACATAGGTGTCAATCAATCAGAATGGAAACCAGCTTTAAATGACACTGGTATGTTGGACTAAATAAGAACCTGGAACCAGACTATGATCTCTTTAGGGTAAGAATTCTGTTGTATTTGATTTGGTATTCTTAACACCTAGCACAATATTTGGCTTATAGTTGACTGATTAATGTTTCTATGAGTAAATTGATATTAAGAAGAGTTATGCATTAATTCCAGAGTCCTGAAAGTTTGGCAGTGACTTCAAGATTGCCTGCCTAGCATCAGACATTAGTTTAGCTTGAGGTGAAGGAGTTGTCCTTCACACTATAAGTTCCTAATGACACACTTCTCGGACTGAACTGTCCCCACAGGCGAATTGCCCAGAGCCATCTGCTCTCTCTCATAGCCCTGCTGTATTTTTGAGGAACAGAACAGGTGAGTTACATTGAATTTGTGGAAGAAGAAATAGTAGGCAAACCTATTTACCAAATAAAAATAAATATCTGTGACTCCACTTAAAGTCTAACCTATCGTTAATTATTTAAAAGATATTAAAAGAAATGTTTGGAGCACTTCCCTGGAGGTACAATGATTACGACTATACTTCCAGTGTGAGAAGTGCCAGCTTCCACCCCTGGCCAGGGGACTAAGATCCCCCATGCTGTGGCAAAAAAATTAAAAACAAAAATCAAAACGTGGAAAACGACTATACTTCATAAGTTATTTTCATATATGGTAGGCTACATTCTAGATAAGAGTCATTCTTCATTTAATGTTGATCTCTTGTAAAAAAAAGGTTCTTTAGCTACAATTTAGGACTATTTAAAATGAAGCAATACATGTTCTACTTACCACAGGATAGCAATTCTTCAGAGTTTTTTTTTTTTCTTTTTAACCTAAAAGTAAAAACAGTGAATGTAAACCTGGTTTCCAACTAGCTTTTCTATGGGAGATTCCTTTATCTTGTAAGCTGGAATGTTCTGGTCCACTTTTTTCTAGCAACTGAAACTTTCTGCTCAGCCAAGTGGTGGTCCCTTCTCTCCTACCCCAAGTAGATGCCTATGCCTCCCAAACACATGTTGAACTGAAGAGATTCAATTGCTCATATTAGGACTCCAAGGAACAAAGAAGGTCTGGGGCAAATGCAAGTTAGTTTGAACTTAATTAGAGCCACATAAAATAAATATTTACCTCTGCTCAATATAATGCTTCTAAGTGATGAAGTCACAGAGGATTAAAGCACATGAGTTGCGTACATCAGTGCAAGTTAAAATGGAAAGAAGGCTAGGGCTGTAGGAAGCTCTAATTCTACAATGAAGGGTCCGGTTGAAGCCCTGGAACTTCTCACAACCCCTTTTTCAGAAAGATTAAGCATAAGGCTTAGTGTTAGTCACTCAGCTGTGTCCAACTCTGCAGTTCCACTGTAGCCCACCAGGCTCCTCTGACCATGGAATTTTCTAAACAGGAATAGAATACTGGAGTGGGTTGCCATTCCCTTCTCCAGGGGATCTTCCCAACCCAAGGGTGGATCCCAGGTCTCCTGCAGCTTAAAGTGAATGAAGCTCAGTCGTATCCAACTCTTTGAGACGCCATGGACTGTAGACTACCAAGTTCCTCCGTCCATGGGATTTTCCAGGCAAGAATACTGGAGTGGGTTGCAATTTCTTTCTCCAGGAGATCTTCCTGACCCAGGGATTGAACCCAGGCCTCCTGCATTGTAGGCAGATGTTTTACCATCTGAGCCACCAGGGAAGATCCAGCTTAATCATCACTAAATTATCACCTGGATCCAAATTTTTACCATTTTCTGTTTGCATATTTTGTTCTTTGTTTTTATTGAGGTGGGTGAGGCCTTGCCATGCAGCTTGCCAGATCTTAGATCCCAACTTGGAATAGAACCCAAGACCCTTGCATTGGAAGCGTGGAGTCCTAACCATTGGACAGCCAAGCAACTCCCTCTACAGCTTTTTTAAAGACAACAGGTCATAGGTTTTGGTAGCCGTGAATAAGTGGGTTATAAACCAAGCATGTTCTATTTGCCCAAGAGCCTCAGGCTGGGCTTTTTCACTCCAAATGCTCTAAGTATTTGTATCAACAGCTTTATCCTATAGACAGAACTTATAGGTCCGTAAAGGGAGCCCCATAATGTTTTGGGAGTTACTTTCTTTCATTTACTGACTGATTTTAGAGCCCAATTACCTTCTTAAATGATGTCTGACACACACTTTAAAATTTACTGGATTACAGGCTTTTTTTCCCTTAAGACATCAGTGTAAATATTGTGAGTGATTTATTTTTCCAAAAGTGAGAAGAAAACAACTAAAATT
This sequence comes from Raphicerus campestris, assembly GCA_006410735.1. NCBI lineage: Eukaryota > Metazoa > Chordata > Mammalia > Artiodactyla > Bovidae > Raphicerus > Raphicerus campestris. Next base: position 41,763 of record SJYW01015042.1, read on the forward strand.
AGTCCTAAACATGTATGCAAAAAGATAATGATGCAAGAAAGTATGGAAGAAAGTAATGCTACTTAATCTTAAAAATTAACTTTTACCATGTTCATGGCACAGAGATGGGGAAACAGTGGAAACAGTGGCAGACTTTTTGGATTCCAAAATGACTGCAGATGGTGACTGCAGCCATAAAATAAAAAGACGCTTACTCCTTGGAAGGAAAGTTATGACTAACCTAGATAGCATATTAAAAAGCAGAGACATTATTTTGTCAACAAAGGTCCACTTCGTTAAGGCCATGGTTTTTCCAGTAATCATGTATGGATGTGAGAATTGGACTATAAAGAAAGCTGAGCGCCAAAGAATTGATGCTTTTGAACTGAGGTGTTGGAGAAGACACTTGAGAGTTCCTTGGACTGCAAGGAGATCCAACCAGTCCATCCTAAAGGAAATTAGTACTGAATATTCACTGGAAGGACTGATGTTGAAGCTGAAACTCCAATCCTTCGGCCACCTGCTGTGAAGAACTCACTCATTCAAAAAGACCCCAATGCTGGGAAAGATTGAAGGCTAGAGGGGATAACAGAGAATGGATGGTTGGATGGCATCACCAACTCAATGGAGATGAGTTTTAGTAAACTCCAGAAGTTGGTGATGCACAGGGAGGCCTGGCGTGCTGCAGTCCATGGGGTCATAAAGACTCATATATGACTGAGCAACTGAACTGAACTGAACTGGACCATGTTCATGAGGCAAATGCCAAGTGAAAGACAGAGAAGTTGTCCAGAGCTTGAGACTCAAAGAGTGTCTACTTATTGATGAGTTGATCACATATCCAGCAATTTTCAGGTACTGGAACTCAATTTTCATATTTTAGTTAGGGCTAAGTAAGGTCTGAAAGATGCTGAAAGATTTTATTTATACATGAAAATTTCAGTTTATTAATTTATGATGAAAGCAATGAGAAGTTGACTAGAATCCCACAGAACTAGACAGTAAGTTGTGTTTCCTATAAGAAAGTTTATTTACAAAGAAAGATCAATATTAAAAAGCCTCTTGGTAACTATACTATTCTGGATTTGGGAGTCACACAATCTCTTGGGACAGTGAAAAGAATCATTAAAACTGAGAAGTACTACTGTGAAGAAGGCTGAGTGCCGAAGAATTGATGCTTTTGAACTGTGGTGTTGGAGAAGACTCTTGAGAATCCCTTGGACTGCAAGGAGATCCAACCAGTCCATTCTGAAGGAGATCAGCCCTGGGGTTTCTTTGGAAGGAATGATGCTAAAGCTGAAACTCCAATACTTCGGCCACCTCATGCAAAGAGTTGACTCATTGGAAAAGACTGATGCTGAGAGGGATTGGGGGCAGGAGGAGAAGGGGATGACAGAGGATGAGATGGCTGGATGGTATCACTGACTCGATGTATGTGAGTCTGAGTGAACTCTGGGAGTTGGCGATGGACAAGGATGCCTGGCGTGCTGCGATTCATGGGGTTGCAAAGGGTCAGACATGACTGAGCGACTGAACTGAACTGAACTGAAGGGACTCTCTGGCAGTCCCTGATTAAGGCTCCATGCTTGCAATGTAGGTGGCATGAACTTGATCCTTGGTCAGGGAATTAAGATCCTATGTGCAGTGAGTAGCCAAAGGCCCCCGCAAAACAAATTATGCAAAAAATAATAAGGAAGGCCCATCACTTCTTCATTATAGAACTTTATTTTTAGAGGAACATTATCCAGTCACTTAGAGAGTGATGGAAACAATGATAAATTTTTGCTATTTAATTTTTATATTTAGAATGACTAGGTCACTGACATTTTTAGCCCTTATAGTAAGGTACTTTCTTTTAAAAGCTGCAATATTTTCTAAACTCATAGTTCTCTTAAGTTAATTATATTTCAAAATGCTTTACTTTCATGAGGTATAAGAAAATGCTGGTTAAGATTTGGGGAATATAGTTCTCTGAGTAGCCTATTTACACGTCTTTAACTTGGAGAATACTTTCAGATGTTCAAGCTGGTTTTAGAAAAGGCAGAGGAACCAGAGATCAAATTGCCAACATCCACTGGTCATTGAAAAAGCAAGAGAGTTCCAGAAAAACATCTATTTATGCTTTATTGACCATGCCAAAGCCTTTGACTGTGTGGATCACAATAAACTGGAAAATTCTGAAAGAGATGGAAATACCAGACCACCTTACCTGCCTCTTGAGAAACCTGTATGCAGGTCAGGAAGCAACAGTTAGAACTGGACATGGAACAATAGACTGGTTCCAAATAGGAAAAGGAGTACTTCAATGTTGCCTATTGTCACCCTGCTTATTTAACTTATATACAGAGTACATCATGAGAAATGCTGGACTGGAAGAAGCACAAGCTGGAATCAAGATTGCTGGGAGAAATATCAGTAACCTCAGATATGCGGATGACACCACCCTTATGGCAGAGAGTCAGAAGAACTAAGGAGCCTCTTGATGAAAGTGAAAGAGGAGAGTGAAGTAGTTGGCTTAAAGCTCAACATTCAGAAAATGAAGATCATGGCATCTGGTCCCATCACTTCATGGGAAATAGATGGGGAAACAGTGGAAACAGTGTCAGACTTTATTTTGGGGGCTTTCAAAATCACTGGAGATGGTGATTTGCAGCCATGAAATTAAAAGCTGCTTTTTCCTTGGAAGTAAAGTTATGACCAGCCTAGATAGCATATTAAAAACCAGAGCCATTCCTTTCCCAGCAAAGGTCCATCTAGTCAAGGCTATTGTTTTTCCAGTGGCCATGTATGGATGTGAGAATTGGACTGTAAAGAAAGCTGAGAGCCATGAATTGATGCTTTTGAACTGTGGTATTGGAGAAGACTTGAGAGTCCCTTGGACTGCAAGGAGATCCAATTAGTCTATCCTAAAGGAGATCAGTCCTGAGTGTTCATTGGAAGGACTGATTTTGAAGCTGAAAGTCCAATACTTTGGCCACCTGATGTGAAAAGTTGACTCTTCTGAAAAGATCCTGATTCTGGGAAAGATTGAGGGCAGGAGGAGAAGGTGACAACAAAGGATGAGAGGTTGGATGACATCACTCACTCAATGGACATGAGTTTGAGTAAACTGTGGAAGTTGATGATGGACAGGGAGGCCTGGCGAGCTGCAGTCCATTGGTTCCCAAAGAGTTGGACATGACTGAGTGACTGAACTGAACTGAGTGTTTATATTTGTACCTGATCCCCTGAGGAGGAAATTGCAATCCATTTCAGAAATCTTGCATGGAAAATCCCATGGATTGGGGAGCCTGGCAAGCTATAGTCCATGGGGCAGCCAAGAGTCATACTTGATTAAGAGACTGAGCACATACACACTGGATATGAAACTGCTATTATAGGTTTATAAAAGTGATTGAAATTTTTTATATTCTGATGCATGCAATTTAAGTGGCAACTTTAGTCTTCCATTTTTTTTTCACAGTTTCTCCAAGATAGAATTTTTCTCCAAGCCTCTATTTGTTTGTTTTATATGTATGCAAGTATTCTGGGACTTCAAATACATTGAAGTCTCAGTTTTCAAAACTTACTAAGGGTAAGTGTAAAAGACAATGAAAATTTGAAGATACAGCCAAAATAAGTTTCTTTTTACTTAGTTATACACAAAATATTAAAACATTTGAAGTATCTAAAATGAATTATTTTTGACTAATTTAAGCAAGGTAACTTGTGTCTTTTATTTTTTGTTGAGCTAAAAAAAAAAGAACTGAACAGAGGTCAAATTAAATGCTGCATTAAGAATATTAATTGCTTTCTATTTTTAAGTAAAATTAAGTTAATCGAGAAACTTCCTGAGATTGTTTGGTTTGGAAACCATTGTCCTTAGATATCATCTGAACCTGAGCAAGAATACATTATAAGCATTTGTTTGGAACTTATTTTGGTGACCTTCTTTACACAGATCTTCTTCTACACAGCCTAAATTGATTGCCAACAAAAGTAATTCCCAGTAACTGTAAAAGCATAATATTTATTTGGGATATCTGACAGTTAAGCTTGAATTTTCCGAGAAGAGAGCTGAGTACTGAGAATGGAGAAATAGAACTAGTAAGTTTGGAAAGGAAAGGAATGAAAGGAAAAGATGCTGAGCATAAAACTATCCTGCACAGTCGAGGCAGGGCTTAGGCATCTGGAGACACTGGGTAAGCAATAGGATGAGGGGCGTAAAGGCACTGAAAACAGGAAAGAGGGTAAAGAAAAGGAATGGAGGAAAATCACCCGCCTATTGCACACCCAGATGGACCCACGCGTCCTTATGCATTTGGGACTTAGACTGTCACTCAGGTGGCTTAATATGTGTGTTGCATGCTCGGTCACTTCAGTAGTGTCTGACTCTTTGTGACCCGATAGACTGTAGCCCACCAGGCTCCTCTGTCCATGCGATTACTGGAGTGAGTTGCCATGCCCTTCTCCAGGGGATCTTCCCAACCCAGGGATCAAAGCCACGTCTCCAGCATTGAATGCAGATTCTTCAGTGCTGAGACATCTGGAAAGCCCAGTTTAAAATGCAGGCTCTCTCAAAGTCCTGAAGCAAAAAATAGCTCTTTCAACTTTCCTCCATAGTTGCTTGGGATTCTCATTATATTTATTTTGGGGGGATGATCCTGCCTTGTCTTCTAATCAGCCTGGAAGCATCTTATCAACAACAGTAGTATTCTATTTCTCTGAACCCCTACACAATGCCTAACAGTGATGTTCACAGCTGACTTTGACCTGTGAGGGAGGGGGCATCTTGGTTTCTAGCTGTTGAGACCTCTATTCATATTAGTATATCTCAGGGGCATCAAGGAAACAGTCCAGTCTCAGCAGTGTTAGTCTCTCAGTCATGTCTGACTCTTCACAACCCCACTGATGGTAGGCTCCTCTGTCCATGGAATTCTCCAGGCAAAAATACTTGAGTGGGTTGCCATTTCCTTCTCCAGGGGATATTCCTGACCCAGGGATAGAACTCGTGTCTCCAG
>SJYW01015042.1:49935-69700 GCA_006410735.1 Raphicerus campestris
CAGATGTTCAAGCTGGTTTTAGAAAAGGCAGAGGAACCAGAGATCAAATTGCCAACATCCACTGGTCATTGAAAAAGCAAGAGAGTTCCAGAAAAACATCTATTTATGCTTTATTGACCATGCCAAAGCCTTTGACTGTGTGGATCACAATAAACTGGAAAATTCTGAAAGAGATGGAAATACCAGACCACCTTACCTGCCTCTTGAGAAACCTGTATGCAGGTCAGGAAGCAACAGTTAGAACTGGACATGGAACAATAGACTGGTTCCAAATAGGAAAAGGAGTACTTCAATGTTGCCTATTGTCACCCTGCTTATTTAACTTATATACAGAGTACATCATGAGAAATGCTGGACTGGAAGAAGCACAAGCTGGAATCAAGATTGCTGGGAGAAATATCAGTAACCTCAGATATGCGGATGACACCACCCTTATGGCAGAGAGTCAGAAGAACTAAGGAGCCTCTTGATGAAAGTGAAAGAGGAGAGTGAAGTAGTTGGCTTAAAGCTCAACATTCAGAAAATGAAGATCATGGCATCTGGTCCCATCACTTCATGGGAAATAGATGGGGAAACAGTGGAAACAGTGTCAGACTTTATTTTGGGGGCTTTCAAAATCACTGGAGATGGTGATTTGCAGCCATGAAATTAAAAGCTGCTTTTTCCTTGGAAGTAAAGTTATGACCAGCCTAGACAGCATATTAAAAACCAGAGCCATTCCTTTCCCAGCAAAGGTCCATCTAGTCAAGGCTATTGTTTTTCCAGTGGCCATGTATGGATGTGAGAATTGGACTGTAAAGAAAGCTGAGAGCCATGAATTGATGCTTTTGAACTGTGGTATTGGAGAAGACTTGAGAGTCCCTTGGACTGCAAGGAGATCCAATTAGTCTATCCTAAAGGAGATCAGTCCTGAGTGTTCATTGGAAGGACTGATTTTGAAGCTGAAAGTCCAATACTTTGGCCACCTGATGCGAAAAGTTGACTCATCTGAAAAGATCCTGATGCTGGGAAAGATTGAGGGCAGGAGGAGAAGGGGACAACAAAGGATGAGAGGTTGGATGACATCACTCACTCAATGGACATGAGTTTGAGTAAACTGTGGAAGTTGATGATGGACAGGGAGGCCTGGCGAGCTGCAGTCCATTGGTTCCCAAAGAGTTGGACATGACTGAGTGACTGAACTGAACTGAGTGTTTATATTTGTACCTGATCCCCTGAGGAGGAAATTGCAATCCATTTCAGAAATCTTGCATGGAAAATCCCATGGATTGGGGAGCCTGGCAAGCTATAGTCCATGGGGCAGCCAAGAGTCATACTTGATTAAGAGACTGAGCACATACACACTGGATATGAAACTGCTATTATAGGTTTATAAAAGTGATTGAAATTTGTTATATTCTGATGCATGCAATTTAAGTGGCAACTTTAGTCTTCCATTTTTTTTTGCAGTTTCTCCAAGATAGAATTTTTCTCCAAGCCTCTATTTGTTTGTGTTATATGTATGCAAGTATTCTGGGACTTCAAATACATTGAAGTCTCAGTTTTCAAAACTTACTAAGGGTAAGTGTAAAAGACAATGAAAATTTGAAGATACAGCCAAAATAAGTTTCTTTTTACTTAGTCATACACAAAATATTAAAACATTTGAAGTATCTAAAATGAATTATTTTTGACTAATTTAAGCAAGGTAACTTGTGTCTTTTATTTTTTGTTGAGCTAAAAAAAAAAGAACTGAACAGAGGTCAAATTAAATGCTGCATTAAGAATATTAATTGCTTTCTATTTTTAAGTAAAATTAAGTTAATCGAGAAACTTCCTGAGATTGTTTGGTTTGGAAACCATTGTCCTTAGATATCATCTGAACCTGAGCAAGAATACATTATAAGCATTTGTTTGGAACTTATTTTGGTGACCTTCTTTACACAGATCTTCTTCTACACAGCCTAAATTGATTGCCAACAAAAGTAATTCCCAGTAACTGTAAAAGCATAATATTTATTTGGGATATCCGACAGTTAAGCTTGAATTTTCCGAGAAGAGAGCCGAGTACTGAGAATGGAGAAATAGAACTAGTAAGTTTGGAAAGGAAAGGAATGAAAGGAAAAGATGCTGAGCATAAAACTATCCTGCACAGTCGAGGCAGGGCTTAGGCATCTGGAGACACTGGGTAAGCAATAGGATGAGGGGCGTAAAGGCACTGAAAACAGGAAAGAGGGTAAAGAAAAGGAATGGAGGAAAATCACCCGCCTATTGCACACCCAGATGGACCCACGCGTCCTTATGCATTTGGGACTTAGACTGTCACTCAGGTGGCTTAATATGTGTGTTGCATGCTCGGTCACTTCAGTAGTGTCTGACTCTTTGTGACCCGATAGACTGTAGCCCACCAGGCTCCTCTGTCCATGCGATTACTGGAGTGAGTTGCCATGCCCTTCTCCAGGGGATCTTCCCAACCCAGGGATCAAAGCCACGTCTACAGCATTGAATGCAGATTCTTCAGTGCTGAGACATCTGGAAAGCCCAGTTTAAAATGCAGGCTCTCTCAAAGTCCTGAAGCAAAAAATAGCTCTTTCAACTTTCCTCCATAGTTGCTTGGGATTCTCATTATATTTATTTTGGGGGGATGATCCTGCCTTGTCTTCTAATCAGCCTGGAAGCATCTTATCAACAACAGTAGTATTCTATTTCTCTGAACCCCTACACAGTGCCTAACAGTGATGTTCACAGCTGACTTTGACCTGTGAGGGAGGGGGCATCTTNACAGTAAAAAAAATTAGGGGGAAAATCTTCCTGCCCATGTGGAGTTTATTATTTGGTTAACTCCGTTAACATTTTCCAATCTGTAGGTCGCAAAATGATACTGGTAATAGTTTTCTCCTCCTCCTACATTCTTCAGGGTGAAATATAATGAAAAGAATGTTGAGTTTTATAAGATTCTGAAGAAATGTAATGCAAATTTTAGTATTCACACATCAGGGTAATCCTTGAGTGCATGCTGTGTGTTCAGTTGCTTCAGCTGTGTCTGATTCTTTGCGACCCCAGGGACTGTGGCCCACCAGGCTCCTTTGTCCATGGGATTCTCCCGGCAAGAATACTGGAGTGGGTTGCCACGCTCTCCTCTAGGGAATCTTCCCAGCCCAGGGGTGGAACCCACATCTTCTGCGTCTCCTAGCATTATAGGCAGATTCTTTGGTAGTTACTGTTAATAGGTTCCCTTATGTTCTCTTACTTCTGTCCCACTGAAAAGGGAGCAGTGGGCAGGGGAAATCCCAATAGAAAGAATTTCATGGGGAAGACTGCTGGAAAAACCAAAGTTTAGGGGAGTTCAAATTGCCAAGACTCACTGACAGCCTAATGGGCACAGCATCCTTCCTCCTGCTGCCCATTGCTGGGGCCTCCTGGGGCCATCATAAGAACCAAGAATCGAAAGAGAGAACCTTTTGGCTCCTCATTTGCTCATCTTGTAGAATGCTTCAGTAAGGGCCTTAGAAACACATTGGTCCTGGCTGCCCCTCCCTCAAACTGAATAGTTCCTTACTTTTGACCTGTTCTCATAGATTTTCCTCTTTGAAAATGAGTGATGTTTCTGTGGACCACTTGCATCAGATTCATCTGTGCCTTAAAAAATATGATGGTTCCTAGGCAGAATCCTTAGGAATCTGTGTTTTACGAGTAAATGCTAACAAGAAATGAATGAAATAATTATTTTCATATTGATTTGAGTAGCAGACAAGTCCAGCTGTTGTGCAAGATGCTGCGGATGAAGTAATGAACAAAATAATTCTACTCCTCACCCTCATATGCAGTTTCCAGCATAGCTCACAAAAGATGGGTTTGAGGAACACAATCAAAATATATTAAGAGAGTGTGAGGGAAGATGATATGCAAGAAAACATTAACGGAAGTAATAGAAGTTTCTGAAAATAGAGTAAATGAAACAACCAATCGTCAAAGTTATAACTAGGAGTGGGTAGAGGTACTCACTGCAATATCAGAAAAGAAGCAGAAACAACAAATTGCCATATAAAATTATTAAATTTAAGGAGAGAAAATAAGAGTTTCTGGGCTTGTTTAATAAAAATTTTAAATTTTAGACAAAATATTATATGTATATGTATAGATGCATTTTTCTGATGAAAGGATCCAGTGTTTTATCATTTTTATTAGAGATCTCTGACTCTAAAATTTTAAAAACCTTTATTGTAGTAGAGAATGTTTTCCACAACTTTTAGAGCTGTGTTTATTTTAAAAGACAGTTCTCAAATTGGGAATCTGTTAAGGACTTTGGTATAACCTAAGAGAAAAATTATCTATCTTAAATGTATCCATAGCTTTCCAATGTTTTATATACTCCATTGTCACAGTTTTATTTAGCATCCAGCCCCCATACCGGGAGACTGTAGGAAATGCACTCCCATGTCCCACAGTGTTTGTGAGGCCTTGGGGTACACGTATGGAGCACATCTCTTCTCCTCTCTTGGTCCAGATGCTGCTGGGGACTTTTCTGACATACTTGGTCATCTCTGTACCACAATGGACAGAGGCCAGTCAGCTTCACACCAAGATAAGCCCGTCATCCCCCAGGTCTCAGCAAATTGTAGGCTATGGTAGGGAATGGCCAGGACAGAATCTTCCAACTAATCTTAACAACATAAAGATAACTTTGGGGCTTCCCTGGTGGCTCAGTGCTTAAAGAATCCACCTGCAATGGAGAAGACATGTGTTCAATGCCTGGGCCAGGAGGATTCCCTGGANCCATGCAAAGAGTTGACTCACTGGAAAAGACTCTGATGCTGGGAGGGATTGGGGGCAGGAGGAGAAGGGGACGACAGAGGATGAGATGGCTGGATGGCATCATGGACTCGGATGGACTCGAGTCTGAGTGAACTCCGGGAGTTGGTGATGGACAGGCAGGCCTGGCGTGCTGCGATTCACGGGGTCGCAAAGAGTTGGACGTGACTGAGCGACTGAACTGAATTGAACTGAAACAAAAAACATTAAAAATAAAAGGTTAAGGAAACAAGAAAAAAAATGAATGTAAGTTTCACATGGAATTTAAAGCAATAGCTAACATTGTATAGTACTGATTTTATGTACAAGTTCAAGTGTATATCTTAAATATTTAATCTTCATATAAAGTCTATATAGCATATACAGTTATCATTTTTCAGGTAATGAGATCGAGTGACAGAAAGGACAGATAATTTGAGCAAAGTGAAGTGAGAGTGAAAGTTGCTCAATCATGTCTGACTCTTTGCAATCCCATGGACTATATAGTCCATGGTATTCTCCAGGCCAGAATATTGGAGTGGGTAGCCTTTCTTTTCTCCAGGGCATCTTTCCAAACCAAGGATTGAACCCGGGTCTCCCACATTACAGGAGGATTCTTTACCAGCTGAGGCACAAGGGAAGCCCAATTTGAGCAAAATCATACAGAAATACTGGGCCTGAGATTTGTGCCCACAGCCTTCTCCATACGCTGTGCTGATGTTTGTTTGTTTGGTTTTTGGTACTATTTGTGCCAACTTTACAATAAAACAAGAATATAGAGAAAATAAATCATTAATAATAGGAAAGAATTTATATTTACCAAAATGTATACACTGTAAATAAAAATTATTCATTTTAAGCACACAGTTTACATATTGAAATTGCCTGTATAATAGAAAGCAAAGAAAGTTTACATAAATTCAAATGCAGACATCTGAAGAATGTATTTTCAGACCACTGTTCAATAAAACTAGAAAAAAAGTAAATTTAAAAAAAGTGACATGCAAAATTTTTAAAAACTATTCAATAAAGTGACAATTGGGCCAATAAATCAATAAAGATTAAGGAATAAATCAAGGAAACAGCAATAAAATGTTTCTGAAATGACAAAATATTAACCCTTGTATAAACTTAAACTCAATGGAATGAGGCCACACCATCAATCAAGACGAATTTAGTAGTTTTAAAAATATTTTTGATGTGATCAAATGTATAGAAGATAAATTAAGTACTCAACTTATTATCCTAGGAAAATTATCCAAAGGAAAATTTAGGATGAAATTTGTTGTAATAAAAGCAAAATAAAATTTCATGTTGAATAAAATTTTACAGGGAAGAAATATGCCTTTAGCTATGTTCCTAACTTGATAAGATTCTGCACTGTTTTTATATAGGTTGATATCTTTGGTGAGAAATTTTACTGCCATTCTTTCAAAATTCCTTGTTAAAATCTTATTAATAACTTTGATATTTTTAGGAAACTAGACATGAATTTTCCAAATTTCAATCCCAATTCTTAACTATATTTCTTTTTCTGCTTGCAATTATTTTCCAAATAGGTCAAGTTTTCATTTTGCCATTTGAGGAAACAAAAAAAAAATTAATTGAAACCTAACAAGTTCCCTTTGAAGTGGTAAGAAATAAAAATGGTTTACTTAACTATAAAAGGTAAGAATTTACTGACAAGCTGGTACTTATTTGTTAAGGGAAAATGATACATTCACAGTGGAAAATCTTGGCTTATATCACCTTAATCAAGTAATCACACTTAACATGACCAGTAACTGGACAAAGCAAAATCATGTGTCTGCTGATAGGATGCAAGGAGAACAATGCCTGTTCTGTGTCATTGATGCTGAAGATGATAACTTGAATCTAACCATGAGAAACCATTTAGTTCAGTCAGTCCAGTCACTCAGTCGCGTCCGACTCTTTGCGACCCCATGAATTGCAGCACGCCAGGCCTTCTTGTCCATCACCAACTCCTGGAGTTCACTCAGACTCACGTTCATCGAGTCAGCGATGCCATCCAGCCATCTCATCCTCTGTCGTCCCCTTCTCCTCCTGCCCCCAATCCCTCCCAGCATCAGAGTTTTTCCAATGAGTCAACACTTTGCATGAGGTGGCCAAAGTACTGGAGTTTCAGCTTCCGCATCACTCCTTCCAAAGAAATCCCAGGGCTGATCTCCTTCAGAATGGACTGGTTGGATCTCCTTGCAGTCCAAGGGACTCTCAAGAGTCTTCTCTAACACCACAGTTCAAAAGCATCAATTCCTCGGCACTCAGCCTTCTTCACAGTCCAACTCTCACATCCATACACGACCACTGGAAAAACCATAGCCTCGATTAAATGAACCTTTGTTGGCAAAGTCATGTCTCTGCTTTTCAATATGCTATCTAGGTTGGTCATTACTTTCCTTCCAAGGAGTAAGCGTCTTTTTAATTTCATGGCTGCAGTCACCATCTGCAGTGATTTTGGAGCCCCCCCCACAAAATAAAGTCTGACACTCTTTCCACTGTTTCCCCATCTATTTACTATGAAGTGATGGGACCAGAGGCCATGATCTTTGTTTTCTGAATGTTGAGCTTTAAGCCAATTTTTTCACTCTCCTCTTTCACTTTCATCAAGAGGCTTTTGAGTTCCTTTTCACTTTCTGCCATAAGGGTGGTGTCATCTGCATATCTGGGGTTATTGATATTTTTCCCAGCAATCTTGATTCCAGCTTGTGCTTCTTCCAGCCCAACATTTCTCATGATGCACTCTGCATATCAGTTAAATAAGCAGGGTGACAATATACAGCCTTGACGTACTCCTTTTCCTATTTGGAACCAGAGAAACCATTGGACAAACCTAAATTGAAGGTCATTCTATAAACTAATTGGCCTATTCTGTTCCAAAATGGCAAACTCATGAAAAACAATAAGAATCAAGGGTAGTTTCAACTTAAAGGAGACCAAGAGCACATAATGGGCATTACTGGGGTTCACAGCAAAGTTTGAGTAAGATCTACAAACTAGATAATGGTCTTAGATCTGTTACTTTTCTGATTTTGATAATTATATTAATACAAGAAAAAATTGCATAAGAAAATTATAATTGACTAAAAGAATGTCCTCAAACCATCCTTACTAAAGGAATTTTAAAAGTTGTGTTTCAGACAAAGAGTAATCTCAGAACAATCTAACATGAGCAGAGGACTAAGGAATAAAGAATTTGCTTAACTAACATTGACTAGGAAATAACAACATTGTATTATGGAATAAAAGGAAAACCACTGCAAAGAACTAAAATACTCAACAACATCAAATAGTTCAGATGTGTTTAGAGTGCTAAGACCTTTGCATTGTAGGAAGGATAATAAGTATTTTAGTTGATTTCAAACTTTGAGAAGCTAAGTGCTCATGATAGAAAGCTTAAGGTAACTACTCTAAGAATAGGAATGTGGTATTTTTCTCCAAACTTATAGTGAAAAGAGATGGAAAATAAAATATAATAAATATTTTAAAAAGCAAGAAAGGAGAAAAAGCAACATTGAAAGTGAAACCAAAACCACAAAAATAAATTCAAATATATCAATACCCATTATGGACATAAACAGAATAAATACACCAGTTGAAAATTTGGCATTTTGGGTCTGTTGATGTTTTTTCTCAGAATGGATTTAAAAACATGCAATACAACTCAGTTATATCTTGTTGATAAGAGGTACATCTAAAACATAAAGGTCCAGAAATCTGAAAACCAAAGAGTAAAAATACATATTCTTAACTAAATAAAAGTTAGTATCATATTAGTATCATATAAAGAAAATTTTAAAAAAATGTAAAAGGATATTCCCAACTAAATGAAAATTGATATACTTAGATTAACATAAAATGAAGGACTCCTTAAGGCAAAAGGTATTTTTAAAGATAAACAATATCATAATTTGTTAAAGTATTAGTTCACCACATTTTAAACTTGTATGTATCTAATAACAAAATTTCAAAATACATTAAGAAAACATTAAGGATTTACAAAAGAAATAGAAAAATCCAAAATATAATGGTATATTTAATTATAGTTCTGAATAATTGATTGAATCGAGCATATAAAAAGTTCTTTCATTTTTAAAAAAATGTAGACCAATGGCCTTATGCTTAAATGTCATTGTGGTTATCCATAAACCATAACTAACTATAAAAGACTCTCCACAGAAATCCTCTGGACAGAAGTAAAAATGTGAACAGAAATGACTTACAAGACAGTGCCAGTTTGACATAATTCTTTTACAATTAATGATTGTTGGAGAATGGAGTCTGGCCTGATTTACAGTTATATCAACATTCACAGAGGCTGAATATAACAAACATAAGGTTCACTGTGACCAGAAGATTTTTTTATCACACTTTATAAATAGTGTTCTCTTTCAGCTGTGGAAGTCAAAGAGTCTCTTTTGTGGATAGAAATCGTAATCAGGTCTTCCTGTCATGCTTCCACATAGAGTGCCCAATGGTTAGATGCTGTTCAGTTTTTTTAATATAAAACAAGAGCCTCCCAGCAGGACCATGTAGATGAAGACCTTCTGTAGGGAGGAGATCACATCTTGGAGCATCTTCTGTTTCCTCTCCTTGCCCAGTTTTATCCAAGCCTCTCAATACGGAAGGTTGCAGCTCTGTCTCACAGGGCTTCATGCCTGTGCTTTGCTCTCTCTCCTTCCTACCTGAAGCCTGGACGCTTTTAACTTCTTCAAACCTTGGTTACCCACTAAGCAAGATGGAAACCGTAGTATCTAATCAATTGCATTATTGTGAATCCTAAATGAGATACACTCAGAAAACTTTACCCAGCAATATTAACATTCTCCCTACCCCACACCATGCTCCTTAACCTCCTGTTACCCACTAGGACCAAAGTCACCGATAACCCTTCCACTTGGGGGGTGAAAGGACTAAGATCTGTCACTGCCAGCTGATGTCATGCTACGTCAGGTGCTTCTCTATCTCGGGCATCTACTCTGTTTCCTGTGTACCTGCTCTGGGTCATAGTCTGGGTAATTTAGATGCCAAGCTTAGCAGCCAGGGAGGCTGTATCATGCTTTTCTTTCTGTAGCCAGTGCTGTTGCTATTGTAGTGTTTTGTGTGTGCTGAACACCAGATCACCATTATTATCATCATCGTTGCAACTGATGACAATAATAAAACAATGTCTCGGGCTTTGGCGGATGATGTCCACTCTCCCCAGGCTGTTTGGCTGATTCTGTCCTGTCCTCTCCGCCTGATCTAAAACAGATCCCTGAGTTGTCTCTTAGCTGATAATCTCTCTCCTACCTCATTTGATTTTACTCATTTTTTTCCCCTCCATATTTTAAATGATGAGCAAGCTCTGTACAGACTCTTCTCAAAACTGATTTATTTTAGATTCAGCAGCAGTCTTGCAGGATCATGGAGAGAATGCTAAGTTTAATGCCACAATCATCTCAGCTCCTACAGAGTATTCATTTCATTGTCAGCTGGTGGGAACAGGCGATTGCCGTGGTAGAAGGCTGATTCCCTTCAGTAATGAAGCAAGAAAGGCACTGGGACATTTTCATTTCTGAATTCCAAGTGAGTACATATTGTCATTTCAGATGCTATTCCAAGAGCTATCATTTGCTGGAGTGCATCTGGTATCACATTTATTTACAGCATTCTAATTTTTCTTTAAAACTTAGGGAATGTGGGAAGAAACTGAGGATATTGATTTTGGATATGTAGAACTCGGCCAGCAAGATAGTGTCCAAGTAATATTCTCCAAGGGAAAAATGCTCAATTTCTCATCATTTTTGATACTGAAGACAGCATTGGCAAGAATAATTGAAAATAGGTAATGGGCAATCAGCCAGAGGGTTTATTTGATAGCAAAGAGACATCCAAGTCCCAGGGAGAGAAAATCAAGTTGTAAGGGAGGTGAAGTCCTACCATGCAGTAATAATGGAAAATTGTGCAACTTTTTACTTTGATACTGAATCATCTCTTATTCTGCTCTAACTGAGATGAAGAACACAATTTTATTGTATAAAACAGTAAAGGAAAGAAAAATAGAAGAGTTGTGTAAGATAATGATAATTGCCTTGCCCTGAGAAAAATCCATAATACAAAAGGAAACTGTAACACAATACTGAAAAATGAACTCAATATAATTAAACAAGTAACCGAGGATGTAAAAGACAACCACAAAGCAGAAGCTGAAAATTGTCAACAATAGCGTATAATGTTAGATAAAAATAGGGTGATATTTTCAAGACATTCAAGGAAGAACGTGTGAGCCAAGGGTTTTGTATGCGATACTTCAGTTTTTATAGCTATAGAAGACCAATTTTAACCATATAAGAACTTGGAATGTTGCACTTACAATTTTTTTTTCCTGAGGAATCTGCCAGAGAACAATCAATCAAGAGACAATTTTAGGGACTTTCCTGATGGTCCAGTGGCTAAGACTCTGTGGTCCCAAAGCATGGGGCCCAGGTTCAATCCCTGGTCAGGGAACTAGATCCCACATGCCACAAGAAAGACCCAGCACAACCAAATAAATAAATGAATTTTTAAAAAGAGATAATTTTAGCAAAGCNAATCAAGAGACAATTTTAGGGACTTTTCTGATGGTCCAGTGGCTAAGACTCTGTGGTCCCAAAGCATGGGGTCCAGGTTCAATCCCTGGTCAGGGAACTAGATCCCACATGCCACAACAAAGACCCAGCACAACCAAATAAATAAATGAATTTTTTAAAAGAGATAATTTTAGCAAAGCCCTTCTAGTCAACATTGTTGTATGTATTTAATTATACATCCAAGAGTAAAATAAAGACGAGAATAAAGGTAGAATATTAGAATGTAAATAAATGTTAAATCGTTTGAGTAAATAGAAACAACTCAATGGTTTGAGTAAATAGAAACAACTGAAAAATGGGAGAGAAAAATATAAAGTTAACAAATTTGAAAAAGTTATAGAGAAAACCTTAAAATACTTTAAAAATGTACATTACATTTGAACAAATGGAAAGGTATTCCATATTATTTGAAAGAATAAGCATCATCAAGATGTTAATTCTATCCAAGATAATAAAAATAAAAATACCTTTTTAAAAAATGACAGAATTAGATGAACTGAATCTGAAGGTTATATGAAAAAATTAATTTGATGAAGCTCAAATTACTATGGAGAGGAAAAAGAGGAGATAAAGGGCAATAGGAAGTAAGAATATTAGCAGGAATAGATATTAAAACATACTACGTAAACCTCTAATTAAAACAATGTGGACTGGTGCATGGACGTCTCTGGTGGGTCAGTGCTAAAGACTCTGCCTGCCACTGAAGGAGATGTGGGTTCGATTCTTGGGTTGGGAAGATCCCCTGGAAAAAGAAATAGCAACCCACTCCAGTATTCTTGCTTGAAGAATACCATGGACAGAGGAGCCTGGCAGGCTACAGTTCACGGAGTCACAAAGTGTCAGATACAGCTTAGCGACTGAGCACGCACGCTCAGAGTGATGTGTCAATATAGACTGACTAACATTCTAAGGAAATACACAGAAAACTAAAAAATTAGATCCAAGTATGTAGGATGATGTATGTATGTCAAATCAATGGTGAAAGATAAATTTTTCAATGGAAAAAATATTGAAAAAAGATAAAATTAAATTGTAACCTCCAACTATACATAGGAGTAAAATCCACTGATTGAACAGATATCTGAATATTTAAAAATTAAAAATTCTATAAAACCTATGTACCAGAAAAATAATGAATTCCTGTATCAACTAGAAATGGAGAAAGCTTACTTATGACTAAAGCACTTGAAGCTATTAAAGAAAAGAGGAAAAAGTTCAACCTCAAAAATTTATAAGGCAAATTAAAAAACAGTTTAAAAGAAGAATAAGAGATTTAAAGAGGGAAGGGAAAGATTTGCTTTGCCACTGTAGTTAGTCTTTTGCCTTCCCAATTTGATCTTAAATAGTTTTGAATAAAGAGTCTGGATAATATGATTTCTAAAATTCCTTCAATATCAATGTTTTAGAATTCTAGCATTCCTGAACTACAGAAATACAGGGAAAAAAAACAGTTATATGCTTGGTTGAATATTGGTCTTTTTATTCCCTCTCGGTAATCTGAGTATTTTCTTTTAAACTCTTCACCCAATCATAAAATACCAGCCCTGTTCCACAGTTTCTTCTCCCAATGGCCTTCATCTCTTATCACTCCTCTCAGTATGGTGATCCTGCCAATGGCCCATGAGCAGTTATTCAAATCTCATGGATCAGAATTTCTGTTTCCTCAAGCCCTCCCACAACCAGGAACTTTGNACAGTTATATGCTTGGTTGAATATTGGTCTTTTTATTCCCTCTCAGTAATCTGAGTATTTTCTTTTAAACTCTTCACCCAATCATAAAATGCCAGCCCTGTTCCACAGTTTCTTCTCCCAATGGCCTTCATCTCTTATCACTCCTCTCAGTATGGTGATCCTGCCATTGGCCCATGAGCAGTTATTCAAATCTCATGGATCAGAATTTCTGTTTCCTCAAGCCCTCCCACAACCAGGAACTTTGGAATTTAACAGTGAACAGAAAACAGTTGATCAAAGTCACTGTGTTTATGGGGTGAGGGTGATGCTGTTAACTCAGAGCTTTTGCCTTGGGAAAGAGGGTAGGAAAGGAAAATATCCAATAACAGGAAAAAAGTTCCATGACCTTTGACTGTGATGTGTATCGGTGGTAATTTGTGAAAATAAAGTGTAAGAGGATGAAGAAACAGATGTGGAAGAAGAGCAATATTGCTATCAGAAATAGGAAGTCAATTATAATTTTATTTTACATAAACATACAACTTTTAGCTATTTAGAATTTATTACAAAAATTGTTTGAAGTTGCTTAAAACAGAAGAGGCATTTCTTTTTCTACTAAAGTATAGTTGATTTACAATATTATAATATTGTGTTAATTTTAGATGTATAGCAAAATGATTTAGTTATATACATATTATTTTCCATTATAGGTTATTATAAGATATTGAATTTAGTTTCCTATGCTATACAGTAAATCTTTGTTGCTTATCTATTTTATGCTAGAAGTCTATATCTGTTAATCTCAAACTCCTAATTTAATCTCCCATCTCTTTAGATGTGTATAANAAAATGATTTAGTTATATACATATTATTTTCCATTATAGGTTATTATAAGATATTGAATTTAGTTTCCTATGCTATACAGTAAATCTTTGTTGCTTATCTATTTTATGCTAGAAGTCTATATCTGTTAATCTCAAACTCCTAATTTAATCTCCCATCTCTTTCTCTTTTCGTAACCATAAATTTGTTTTCTATGTCTGTGAGTCTGTTTCTATGTCTTTTTTTGTATATAGATTCACTTGTGTTACGTTTTAGATTCCACATATAGGTGATTACAGTATTTGTCTTTCTCTGCCTGGCTTACTTAACTAATTATAATATTCTCTGTGTGTGCTCAGCTGCTCAGTCATATCTGACTCTGCAATCCCAAGGACTATAGCCTGCCAGGCTCCTCCGTCCATGGAATTTTCCAGGCAAGAATACTGGATTGCCATTTCCTTCTCCAGGGAATCTTTCTGCCCTAGGGATCGAACACGCATCTCTTGCATCTCCTGTGTTGGCAGGCAGATTCTTTACCACTAGTGCCACTCAAGGAGTGGGTATAATATTCTCTAGGTCTATCCATGTTGCTGAAAATGGCAATATTTCATTTTTTTATGAATGAATAATTATATATATATATATATCACATCTTTTTAAGCTGAGCATCTATTGATGGGTACTTGGATCATTTCTTTGTCTTGGCTATTGTAAATGGTCCTGCTGTGACTATTGGGGTGCAGGTATCTTTCTGAATTAGAGTTTTCATTTTCCAGATATATATCCAGGAATGAGAGGTCTGGGTCATATGGTAGCTCTATTTTTAGTGTTTTAAGGAACCTGCATACTGTGCTCCATAGTGGCAACACCAATNTTGGGGTGCAGGTATCTTTCTGAATTAGAGTTTTCATTTTCCAGATATATATCCAGGAATGAGAGGTCTGGGTCATATGGTAGCTCTATTTTTAGTGTTTTAAGGAACCTGCATACTGTGCTCCATAGTGGCAACACCAATTTACATTTCTACCAAAAGTATAGGGGGTAGAAGACCCATTTCTAAAGGAAAATAAAATCACATGGTATGTGAGATTGAACATAATTATGTATAAAACCTTGGGTATAAATAGTGTCAAGGTTATGTATTGATTTAAGGCATGATATTGTAGAAGCTAAAGCCAAAAAAGGAGAGTTTTGTCATGTAATTCCTATTGTCATAAAAGTCAGCATAACATCTTCTTTGAATTAATAGTTCTATTTATTTATTTAACATCTTTTTAAGAGAGAAGACAGAGAATGATTTGTCTATTGCTGAATTCTTTCAGTACCTTGTTTACCCAAAGCATCCTAATATGAGCCCAGGAAAGATTTAACACTGGGTCTGTCACTAGTTTCCCTTCCTCAGGGATGCCTGAGGTNCAGATTTGTGATTACCAGAGGCAGAGGGGAGGAGGAATTGGATGAAGGCAGTCAAAAGTTACAAACTCCCAGTTATAAGTACTAGGGATATAAGGTAAAGCATGCTAAATATAACTAACAATGTTGTTTGTTACTTATGAGTTTTTAAGAGAGTAAATCCTAAGCGTTCTCATCACAAGGAGAAATATTTTCTTTTCTATTTTAAAATTTTTTGTCTATATGAGACGATGGATGTTCACTAAACTTACTGTGATAATCATTCGACTATGTGGTGATGGTTTAGTCACTAACTTGTGTCCAACTCTGCAACCCGTTGGATAGTAACCTACCAGGCTTCTCTGTCCATAGGATTTCCTAGGCAAGAATACTGAAGTGGGTTGCCATTACCAACTCCAGGGGATCTTCCTGACCCAGGGATCAAACTCGGGTCTCCTGCGTTGCAGGCAGATTCTTTATGGTCTGAGCTACCAGGGAAACCCTTGATGATGTATGTAAGGTAAATCATTATGCTGTCTGCCTTAAAGTCATACAGTGCTGTATGTCTGTTATATCTCAGTGATACTGGAAGCAAAGAAGATAACCACATAAGAAATCAGTATTCCTCTCATAGGTGGGTAAGTCATTTTCTGACTTGTCAACATTTAACCCTCCAGTAAAATATGCCTTTAGTTTTATTGCAGGTTCAGTTAGACTCTAGCAATCTTTTAGTAATGAAAAGTTCTACCTATTACACCTGATACATCTCTCTATTTTCTCTTTGGTAATATTTTATTAATTTGAAACACATTTAGTGAGGAGGATAAAGTACACAGTGTACAAGGTGACAACTTCATACATTGGCTTTTTACAAAAATCCTCAACTTTTTACTATACAGGTGTTCACCAGCATAAGACCCTTTAAAATAAGTTTTCATACTTAAAAAACAAAAACTTAATTTGTGATAACTAAGGTAAGCTGGTAAAGAAAATAGTCAATAAAGGAAGAAATAAATTATTTATCCCATCTTTCTTACCAACTGTGTATCATTCTTTAGCCAAGTATTAATAGAGGAGATATTCTTTTTATAAAGGAATTCCAGCTTAAAAAATGAAAAAAAAAGGTAGAAGTGAAAAATCATCATTATACAAATTCTAATAAATTACTCAACTTAATTAATAATCATCAATGACTTAATATCATAAAAAAAGGATAATATTGGACATTTTGTGTTCCTCCTGGAAGAATGTTACCACATCTGTGAAGTAGTCTAGCAAAAGCTGACCCTGATTCTGCTCAAGCTTTTAGATCTAACTGCCAGTTTTAGAACTATGGAGTTTATAAAGGAACATGTTAAATGCCACCAGTGGATAAATGATAACATTCAGACAACAGGATAGATGTCATAGTTTCTTCAACAATTAAGTTTCAAAGAGAATGAAGAAAAGTAGAGGGGTATCTGATAAATTGACAACGACTTAGATAAAGCAATTAATTGTGAGGTGAGTCTTACTGGATTCCAGTCCAAAAAAACAAACTGGAAAACTTTTTAAAAATTATTAAGCAATTGGAAATGTGAAACTTTCAAGATATTTAATGATACTGAAGTATTGTTACCTCGTTTTTAGATATTACAATGGCATTATGGCACTGTATATAAAATAGTCCTTAGTTTTTAGGAATATGTACATACTATCTTCCAGTACAGGGGAAGGGGAGAGATGAAACAGAGCTGGCTGCAAGTTGATGACTTTTAAATCAGAGACCTGAGAGCATGAGGATTCAGCATGCTCTTTGGTTTGAAATTTTTCATAAGAAGTTAAAGTTAAAAGTAGAGCTTTCCTGTGCATTTGTTATCAATCTTTTCAGGTATTTTATTTAATCTGATCAGCCATTGTATTATCCAAACAATTGCAATGAAAGCATTTACATTTTTACTTGGCAGGTAATGATCTTGTACCACACTGATATTCCACATCATAAATTGATCATAAATTTATTGGTGGATACTTAGAGTTTAATTATCAACACCAGTCAATTACTTCTCATTCCATCTGGTAAAATCATGCTATGGTTGACATATCAAAGGGAAGATATATGTTTAATCTTAGAACATATAAAAATACTGACTGGATAAAACTTAGCACAGTGATCTATAAATCATTACATCTGCATTGTAGCCTTGACTCTGCCTATCAAATCACTGTCCTTTATGGCTTTTCAGATCAATTGACTTTTGAACAGGGCTAATAATATGCTGACTTCCCTGGTGGCTCAGAAGGTAAAACATCTGCCTACAATGCGGGAGACCTGGGTTCAATCCCTGGGACAGGAAGATCCCCTGGAGAAGGAAATGGCAACCCACTCTGGTACTCTTGCCTGAAGAATCCCATGGATGGAGGAGCCTGGTGGGCTATAGTCCATGGGATCGTAAAGAGTTGGACACGACTGAGCAACTTCACTTCACTTCAATAATATTCACTTAAAGGAGAATGGTGGGGATTAATGTATTTGACAGTGTTTTAGCTCTTAGCATGAAGTTTTAACTGATGGTTTCAAAGTGTAATTAATTAATGAAAATAATTTCAGCCTTGGCATATTCAATAAAATATCTGTGATATCTGTTACTGACATGATTATCAGTTAAAGTACAGACTTTGGGAGTTTCCTGTGTTGTAGGTAATGGCAATAACTCAATGAGTGCTTCTATAAAGACCATGATAATTTTTTAATATGGCTCCTTGCAAAAGTTTCACCCAGTTTAAATTAGTCTCCCTTGTAGTTATTCGTGGAAATAAGTGAGAACCACAAAGTCTGACATAGATAACAAACAGGAATGAGCACAACGACATTAAGAGTGACTGCTACTTTCATTACGTATTGAGGATCTTGGTCTTGTCTTCCTTCTGACTTTTCAGATTTCACATGCCATCTTCATATTCTAGGGCTTAGAAGATTGGGCTTCTCTGGTGGCTCAGACAGTAAAGAATCCTCCTTCAATGCAGGAGACCCAGATTCAATCCCTGGGTCAGGGAGATTCACTGGAGAAGGAAATGGCAGACCACTCCAGTATTCTTGTCTGGAGAATTTCATGGACAGAGGAGCCTGGCTGGCTATAGTTCATGGGGTTGCAAAGAGTCTGTCATAAAACAACTGAGCAACTAACACTTTCACTTTTCCCTTGAGGAATGGAAATCAAAGAATCAAGCTCAGAGTTATTTTACCCCTTTGATATCAGAATCACAGGAGCTTCTCCATTGCTTTGAACAGGAGGTTTATTTAAAAAGATACCTAAAATGATTAGTCTGGACTCTAGTCCCACCTTAGAATTCCTAGTATTTCTATTTAAATCTGTTATTGACCTGTTATCACAGAAGCAAACTTAAGCTGCTTTTGAAAACATAGTCATAAATTTGTGCTGCTTTAGCCACGTGCTAGGCTTCCCAGGTGGAGCAAGTGGTAAAGAATCTGCCTGCCAATGCAGGAGACGTAAGAAACGTGGGTTGGATCCCTGGGTCAGGAAGATCCCCTGGAGAAGGAAATGGCAAGCCACTCCAATATTCTTGCCTGGAAAATTCCATGGACAGAGGAGCCTGGCAGGCTGCAGTCCATGGGATCACAAGGAGTCGGTGAGGACTGAGCCATGGAACACACACACTGCCACGCGCTTATTCCCAGTTTCCTCTGTTTGTGAACCTAGCTTCTGCCGAAAACCTGGCTGTTATACTGGCACAGTCTGGGCTGCAAAACAATTGCTCCTTATGTAAAGCTATTTGGTAAGAGGAATGTTCTTGGGACCATGGTCTCATGACTATGAAACTCTAATCAAGCAAGGAAACCTTTAAAATGGAACCCTCATACTCAGTTGCCTACACAGTGAACCCTGAGAACATCAATTTCTCTGAAGGTTGAGAAAATTTTGGACTGAGATCTGGGCAGTGGCTGATGAACTATTTTAATTCTTTTGTATACCAAAATGCTCTCCTTTTAGTTGAACTCTTGTGGACTTTAGAATAGAAGGTGGCTTTCCTGAGCTATGAACAGAAGCAATCTTTACTTACAGTCTCCACCATAGGTGGCTGGCTTTATTGCCTCGTATATGCTGTGTGTTCTTTTTTGGGTGTTAGTTCTAAAAGGTCTTGTAGGTCTTCATAGAACTGTTCAACTTCAGCTTCTTCAGAGTTACTGGTTGGGGCATAGACTTGGATTACTGTGATATTGAATGGTTTGCCTTGGAGACGAACAGAGATCATTCTGTTGTTTTTGAGATTGCATCCAAGTACTGCATTTTGGACTCTTTTGTTGACCGTGATGGCTACTCCACTTCTTCTGAGGGATTCCTGCCCACAGTAGTAGATATAATGGCCATCTGACTTAAATTCACCCATTCCAGTCCATTTTAGTTCGCTGATTCCTAGATGTCGATGTTCACTCTTGCCACCTCTTGTTCGACCACTTCCAATTTGCCTTGATTCATGG
>SJYW01015042.1:73805-87068 GCA_006410735.1 Raphicerus campestris
CCTTGGAATTTCTTTGGAAGGAATGATGCTAAAGCTGAAACTCCAGTACTTTGGCCACCTCATGTGAAGAGCTGACTCATTGGAAAAAACTCATGCTGGGAAGGATTGGGGGCAGGAGGAGAAGGGGACAACAGAGGATGAAATGGCTGGATGGCATCACTGACTCGATGGATGTGAGTCTGAATGAACTCTGGGAGATGGTGATGGACAGGGAGGCCTGGCGTGCTATGATTCATGGGGTCACAAAGAGTCAGACACGAATGAGCAACTGAACTGAACTGATGCTGTGTGCTCAATGGCTTAGTCATGTCTGACTCTGCAGCACTATGGACTGTAGATTGCCAGGCTCCATATCTATATAATATGCCAAGATTTTAGTAATTAGAAACTGAGGGTCCTTAAAATTGGAGGAAAAACCTATATGCTGAATCTATAAATCTAAATGAGTGATCATTATATATTCACAAAAAATTATCTAAAGATGTAAGAATATTTATTTTGCAAAATAGAAGTAACTTAATTTACCCCCATTGTAAATGGAATATATGCATGTTCATTGCAAATAATTCGTAAAATCCAAAATGTACAAAGAAGAAAATTAAAATCACTACAATTTCATCACTGGAGGATGAAATCTGCTTACAATTGACTATATTTTCCATACTTTTAAATCTGTCTGTTTATTTTTACAAAGATATGATCATACTTTATAGACCTTATCCCCTCATCCCAGAAACACACACACATGCATGTTCACACACAAGCACACATACCACTNCTCTGAGCCACCAGGGAAGCCCAAATTAATAAATATTTAAATAATAATAATAATACAATTTTAAAAATACATTTAAAATATTTGCTTAGCATCTTCCAGCCCTAATCTGTAATTATTGGAACAAGCATATTACACTTTTTGCCAGCTGCTCAGTAAAGAAGATAGATTGCTTGAGCTCCCTACACTTGCTCAGTCAAAAAGATCAACCAATACATTGTAAGCATGTTTGCCAGGACTGAAAACCTGTGGCCATATAACAGTGGATTAAAGTNATTACACTTTTTGCCAGCTGCTCAGTAAAGAAGATAGATTGCTTGAGCTCCCTACACTTGCTCAGTCAAAAAGATCAACCAATACATTGTAAGCATGTTTGCCAGGACTGAAAACCTGTGGCCATATAACAGTGGATTAAAGTGACCCACAGAGTGGCCCTAGTGGTTAAGAACCCATCTGCCAATGCAGGAGACATAAGATACACCAGTCTGATCCCTGGGTCAGGAAGATGCCCTGGAGGAAGGCATAGCAATTCACTCCAGTATTCTTGCCTGGAGAATCCCATGGACTGAGGAGCCTGATGGGCTACAATCCATAGGATCGCAAAGAGTTAGACATGACTAAAGTGACTTAGTGCATGCATGCGTGCATGTGCATGTGCACACACACACACACACACAAACACACACACAGAGTAATGAGCATTGAGGTACTCTAAAGAAAATAGCTACTTACCAGCCAAGAACTATCCCAAACACCCTTAGATACCATGGTTAAAGGACAGCTTAATCCAGCTTTTGTTTCAGGTATCTTTCTGACTTTGCATCAAAACCCTACTTAAAATGGTTTAATCAGTAAGACTGAAGTAGATTTGATTTGTTCTGACTTTAATTTGATCAACTCAGTGCCAGTCCAATTTAGTCAATGATTAATAAAGCTATGGTTCCTGAATTAACCATGTTGTGGTATGTGGTTTTGTCATTATCGTAGCTTGTATGCGTAATACTATGGCTAGTTTTCTTTCTTCCTCATATAATTCTGCCTTATAAACTTTTCCTTTCCACTATACTGACTGTTTTTACTTAAGTGCTATTGGTATTTAAGTGAGGAGCTGGGTTTTCTTCTCCCCCCTTTTCTTGATTTCATAAAGACCTTGAATGCTTTTTTCAGGTATCTTTCAGGTGGTTATAGTATGTCAATGCTGTATATTATCACCCTGCTTATTTAACTTACATGCAGAGTACATCATGAGAAATGCTGGGCTGGAGGAAACACAAGCTGGAATCAAGATTGCCGGGAGAAATATCAATAACCTCAGGTATGCAGATGACACCACCCTTATGGCGGAAAGTGAGGAAGAACTAAAGAGCCTCTTGATGAAAGTGAAAGAAAAAAGTGAAAAAGTTGGCTTAAAGCTCACCATTCAGAAAACGAAGATCATGGCATCTGGTCCCATCACTTCATGGAAAATAGATGAGGAAACAGTGGAAACAGTGGCAGACTTTATTTTGGGGGCCTCCAAAATCACAGCAGATGTTGACTGCAGCCATGAAATTAAAAGACGCTTAGTCCTTGGAAGAAAAGTTATGACAGCATATTCAAAAGCAGAGACATTACTTTGTCAACAAAGGTCTGTCTAGTCAAGGCTAGGTTTTTCCAGTAGTCATGTATGGATGTGAAAGTTGGACGGTGAAGAAAGCTGAGAACTGAAGAATTGATGCTTTTGAACTGTGGTGTTGGAGAAGACTCTTGAGAGTCTCTTGGACTGCAAGAAGATCCAACCAGTCTATTCTGAAGGAGATCAGCCCTGGGATTTCTTTGGAAGGAATGATGCTAAAGCTGAAACTCCAGTACTTTGGCCACCTCATGCAAAGATTTGACTCATTGGAAAAGACTCTGATGCTGGGAGGGATTGGGGGCAGGAGGAGAAGGGGATGACCGAGGATGAGATGGCTGGATGGCATCACAAACTCGATGGACGTGAGTCTGAGTGAACTCCAGGAGTTGGTGATGAACAGCTAGGCCTGGCGTGCTGTGATTCATGGGGTGGCAAAGAGTTGGACACGACTGAGCAACTGAACTGAACTGAAATGACCAGTGGTTATTATCTTTTTCTCTGAGTTAATGGAATGTTCTTTCCTTCCTGTGATTTCACTAGAATAAATCTTCTTTCCATTCTTTGTTCATGGAGGCCTGCTTTGTCTCCTCCTACTGAATACTCTGACTAGGCCTTTGAGCTGTGACACTGAGTGGCAACAATTGCGGGATCCNGTGAAAAAGTTGGCTTAAAGCTCACCATTCAGAAAACGAAGATCATGGCATCTGGTCCCATCACTTCATGGAAAATAGATGAGGAAACAGTGGAAACAGTGGCAGACTTTATTTTGGGGGCCTCCAAAATCACAGCAGATGTTGACTGCAGCCATGAAATTAAAAGACGCTTAGTCCTTGGAAGAAAAGTTATGACAGCATATTCAAAAGCAGAGACATTACTTTGTCAACAAAGGTCTGTCTAGTCAAGGCTAGGTTTTTCCAGTAGTCATGTATGGATGTGAAAGTTGGACGGTGAAGAAAGCTGAGAACTGAAGAATTGATGCTTTTGAACTGTGGTGTTGGAGAAGACTCTTGAGAGTCTCTTGGACTNGTGGTCATGTATGGATGTGAGAGTTGGACTGTGAAGAAGGCTGAGCGCCGAAGAATTGATGCTTTTGAACTGAGGTGTTGGAGAAGACTTTTGAGAGTCCCTTGGACTGCAAGGAGATCCAACCAGTCCATTCTGAAGGAGATCAACCCTGGGATTTCTTTGGAAGGAATGATGCTAAAGCTGAAACTCCAGTACTTTGGCCACCTCATGCAAAGATTTGACTCATTGGAAAAGACTCTGATGCTGGGAGGGATTGGGGGCAGGAGGAGAAGGGGATGACCGAGGATGAGATGGCTGGATGGCATCACAAACTCGATGGACGTGAGTCTGAGTGAACTCCAGGAGTTGGTGATGAACAGCTAGGCCTGGCGTGCTGTGATTCATGGGGTGGCAAAGAGTTGGACACGACTGAGCAACTGAACTGAACTGAAATGACCAGTGGTTATTATCTTTTTCTCTGAGTTAATGGAATGTTCTTTCCTTCCTGTGATTTCACTAGAATAAATCTTCTTTCCATTCTTTGTTCATGGAGGCCTGCTTTGTCTCCTCCTACTGAATACTCTGACTAGGCCTTTGAGCTGTGACACTGAGTGGCAACAATTGCGGGATCCATTAGCCCGTATGCTAGGGCCAGGTTTCTGCCCACTGGATCCCAATGCTTTCGAGTGATTGGTTTTCAATGTCTATATGCTTTCTCTGCTCCCCCTACCCCCAACTTTCTAAGTTGAATCTCATTTTGTTCATTTCTTTTCTTATTTCCCAAGTCTTTGGGGAAACTTACATCATCTTACCTTTTTTTTTTTTTTATCATCTTTCTTTCCACACTAAGTTTATTGAGCAACTTCCAATTTGAAATCATTAGCCAACATGGTTTTTGAGAAGTTTATTTCCTATTTCAGGTTATTAATAAGCAAAAAGTCTGTTCCTCTCTTCTCCTTACACCTCTCTTATCACTTCCCAGATAGCTCTGCATATGATTAGTTGTGTTCATTTTCCCACTAGATTTTAAATGCCTTTGTGAGAGTTGGACTGTGAAGAAGGCTGAGCGCCGAAGAATTGATGCTTTTGAACTGTGATGTTGAAGAAGTCTCTTGAGAGCCCCTTAGACTGCAAGGAGATCCAACCAGTCCATTCTGAAGGAGATCAACCCTGGGATTTCTTTGGAAGGAATGATGCTAAAGCTGAAACTCCAGGACTTTTGCCTCCTCATGTGAAGAGTTGACTCATTGGAAAAGACTCTGATGCTGGGAGGGATTGGGGGCAGGAGGAGAAGGAGACGACCAAGGGTGAGATGGCTGGATGGCATCACGGACTCGAAGGACATGAGTCTGAGTGAACTCCAAGAGATGGTGATGAACAGGGAGGTCTGGAGTGCTGCGATTCATGAGGTTGCAAAGAGTTGGACATGCCTGAGCAACTGAACTGAGCTGAACTGAACTGGGGCAGAAGAGATGAAGCTTTGTATTTTCCATAAGGACTAGCAAAATACTTTCCACACAGTAGGAATTTAGTAAATATGTGGGAATTACATTATTATGGATTTTGCGGTAGACTGTGAAAATGCCTCCTTAGAACTTGAAATATTGCCATTCAGTCTAACACATCGTTTGTGGTTTTTTTCTTCTCAGTCTCTTTCAGCTGGTGTTTTCCACATGTACTTATGCAAATTAATGTGAATTAACACTGTTTTTACAATTTAGGGTGCTGCAGTATGTCTTCTAAATCCCAGGCACACAATAAAGATTACATTTGTTCTAATCATAACATGAAATTCAATGGGGAAGTTTCTTTTCAAGTTAATTGAGCATTTCCATTCTGACATTTAAGATTTTAATTTTTTTTGTTTCAAGATATTTAAGTATTTTCTCTTGGCTATTTTCTAATTATTATATAACATCACAAAAGTAGATAGCAGGAGCAGTGTTTCAGTCTTCTCTCTTGTTTTGCCAGGAAGCCCAAAGTGACTATATCAGCCTCGAGGTCTCTCTTCATAATTTCTGTGCTAACACATTCTTCTGATTTCAAATGGAAAATAATTACACTGTAAAGAATTTAGAAAATGTAAAAAAAAGCATAATAAGGAAGTATAAATTAAATACAACCTAAAATTCAGATATGATATAAAATATCAATAATGCTTAGGATTGTATTCTTAATTAAAATTTTTTGTTTTATNGATGTTATATAATAATTAGACTGTAAAGAATTTAGAAAATGTAAAAAAAAAAAAAACATAATAAGGAAGTATAAATTAAATACAACCTAAAATTCAGATATGATATAAAATATCAATAATGCTTAGGAGTGTATTCTTAATTAAAATTTTTTGTTTTATAATTCTTTTTCCACTGAAATTCATATATGAAGCTTTCTTTTGAGTCCCTGAATACTCTGCAATATCATTTTCAATGTTTTCTTATTGTGATATTTTGATATATCATGATTTGTTTTGACAGTCTTCTAGCTTTGAGTACAAAGGCTGCTGTTCTCATTCACACCCTTATAAAAACCATTGTATTACCTTCAAGGATACCTTATGGTAAATTCATTTTCAATGAGTAGGCAGTCTTAAGTGTAGACCATGGTTGGTACATGGGCTGTGTTGAAGTTTAAATGCTTAAATTTCTTTTCTTTTCTTTTTTTACTTCAAGGACCACCGATTTCCACCAGTGAGCCTACAATCTGACTCAATAGTTTTTAGGCACCAAAATTAGGTTGTTGTGTGTTTGTTTGTTTTTTTTTATAGAACACCATAACTAGAGCTAGTCAA
This sequence comes from Raphicerus campestris, assembly GCA_006410735.1. Taxonomy (NCBI): domain Eukaryota; kingdom Metazoa; phylum Chordata; class Mammalia; order Artiodactyla; family Bovidae; genus Raphicerus; species Raphicerus campestris. Next base: position 79,992 of record SJYW01015042.1, read on the forward strand.
GGGTCAAAGCATTAGTGTGGTCATAAAAGAAGCGAACAAATTCTCTAATCTGTGGTGTGCCATGGATAATGAAGTATATTTTCTTTCAGTGATTCAGAACTAATGGTAATGTAAGTGCTGATACTGAGTTAGTAAANTTCCACCAGTGAGCCTACAATCTGACTCAATAGTTTTTAGGCACCAAAATTAGGTTGTTGTGTGTTTGTTTGTTTTTTTTATAGAACACCATAACTAGAGCTAGTCAAGGGTCAAAGCATTAGTGTGGTCATAAAGGAAGCGAACAAATTCTCTAATCTGTGGTGTGCCATGGATAACGAAGTATATTTTCTTTCAGTATTTCAGAACTAATGGTAATGTAAGTGCTGATATTGAGTTAGTAAAAAATTGAGATGTAAGTAAATTGGGAAAATAAAGAAAGGAGAGATAAGTACCACGGTGTTAGTGTACCATATCAGTGAGTCTGTTAGGATTAGGTTTGGCTGTATATAAAATAAAAATACAAAAGAAAACAGGCTTAAGTAAACGATAGGCTTATTTTCTCTCAGGTAAATAAATTTGGGAGATAGACTGTCCAGATTGATTTGGAAAAAGTTACACCAACTAGTTGGAGACCCATATACCTTTAAAATCACTACCTAGTCACGCTAGGTTCAGTTTGGGCCTTCATACTCAAGGTCCAAAGTGGCTGCTATTGATCTATTCATGCCATCTGCCTCCAGAGATAAGCATAATATGGATTAGCAGTATACACCGATCCATCAAAGAAAAGTGTTCATTTACTTTTTTTTTTTTAAGGGAAAAAAGAACTCAAGAACCAACCAAATTAAAGATCTATTTGGAACTTGTGTGACATGAATTATTTTATGCATTGATCACAAATTTTCCTTACAGTAAGTAACCTTGAGCCTCTCAAACAATTTTCTAGAGTCTCAAAACACAGATTGGCCCTCCTGTAGAATTTCAATCTATTTCTGAAACGTATACATTCCCTTCTTGATAGGAGCCAGAATATGCTAACATCACTATATTCCCCTGTGTACATGGTATAGTGGCCTATAGCTTCAAGTACAATAAAGGTTTTGATTGAGCAAATGAAAGAACAATTAGCATAACTTCTGGCAACTCATTGATTACTTTATGTTTTATCCTGTCATATTCCAGATAGCCTGTTGATTTTCTGAGCCTTTTCTCTCATCTGGTCTGAATAAGTCTGGCTACTATTCTGCTCATCTCCATTTCCCCAGGAGAATGTAGGAAATGATGCTTTGTTTGTACCTGGTTCAGATACTTAATGGCAGTTTGAGCACACTATGTCACTTTTGAGGTGATGGGTTTCCTCATAAAAAGTAAGATAATCGTTCTTGTTGTATTGGCCTCACAGATTTCCAAAAAAATCTAATGAAAACTGATGATGAAAATCGTAAAAGCTGAAAGCCAGGGTACAAATAGAATGTGGTGACATTCACCAAGCACTGAGCATGGATTGGTAAGCTCAGAAAGCTTTTAAGGAGAAGAGGTTATCCAATACACGGTCCTGCATCAGCTCTGCTCCTTCCAAGCTCTTCCTCCTTTCCTTAAATAGCCTATAGTCACTCTGCAAATATAAGAACTATATTCTTTCCTCTTGATCACTGGCATTTCTTCTGCTCTTCAGTTTGAAGTGTTCCTTCTTTGACACTTTTGTTGCAAGCTTGAATCTCCTCCCTCCTCTCCCATCCCCTAAATGGGCCAAGGACATTCTTGATTTCTTTTAAATTCTCTCTTTAAAACTAAGTTAATATCTGGTCTCATTTTTTACTCTATTATCAGCCATAAGTAGCTTTCCCCAGAATCTTTTCAATATTCCAATGTTCATGAAGGAAAATTTACTGAAGCAGAGATGAGAAATACAGAAAGGAAAGAGTAGACACATAAAGAGAAATGGAAGTCTGCAACAACCAAATATTTTTTTCCCAAGTGATGTTTCTCTATTGATTTTCCAAGCAAGCAGACTAGCTGAAACCTGCCAAAGAAGNGTTTTATAATTCTTTTTCCACTGAAATTCATATATGAAGCTTACTTTTGAGTCCCTGAATACTCTGCAATATCATTTTCAATGTTTTCTTATTGTGATATTTTGATATATCATGATTTGTTTTGACAGTCTTCTAGCTTTGAGTACAAAGGCTGCTGTTCTCATTCACACCCTTATAAAAACCATTGTATTACCTTCAAGGATACCTTATGGTAAATTCATTTTCAATGAGTAAGCAGTCTTAAGTGTGGACCATGGTTGGCACATGGGCTGTGTTGAAGTTTAAATGCTTAAATGTCTTTTCTTTTTTTTTTTTACTTCGAGGACCACTGATTTCCACCAGTGAGCCTACAATCTGACTCAATAGTTTTTAGGCACCAAAATTAGGTTGTTGTGTGTTTGTTTGTTTTTTTTATAGAACACCATAACTAGAGCTAGTCAAGGGTCAAAGCATTAGTGTGGTCATAAAAGAAGCGAACAAATTCTCTAATCTGTGGTGTGCCATGGATAATGAAGTATATTTTCTTTCAGTGATTCAGAACTAATGGTAATGTAAGTGCTGATACTGAGTTAGTAAAAAATTGAGATGTAAGTAAATTGGGAAGATGAAGAAAGGAGAGATAAGTACCACGGTGTTAGTGTACCATATCAGTGAGTCTGTTAGGATTAGGTTTGGCTGTATATAAAATAAAAATACAAAAGAAAACAGGCTTAAGTAAACGATAGGCTTATTTTCTCTCAGGTAAATAAATTTGGGAGATAGACTGTCCAGATTGATTTGGAAAAAGTTACACCAACTAGTTGGAGACCCATATACCTTTAAAATCACTACCTAGTCACGCTAGGTTCAGTTTGGGCCTTCATACTCAAGGTCCAAAGTGGCTGCTATTGATCTATTCATGCCATCTGCCTCCAGAGATAAGCATAATATGGATTAGCAGTATACACCGATCCATCAAAGAAAAGTGTTCATTTACTTTTTTTTTTAAGGGAAAAAAGAACTCAAGAACCAACCAAATTAAAGATCTATTTGGAACTTGTGTGACATGAATTATTTTATGCATTCATCACAAATTTTCCTTACAGTAAGTAACCTTGAGCCTCTCAAACAATTTTCTAGAGTCTCAAAACACAGATTGGCCCTCCTGTAGAATTTCAATCTATTTCTGAAACGTATATATTCCCTTCTTGATAGGAGCCAGAATATGCTAACATCACTATATTCCCCTGTGTACATGGTACATGGCCTATAGCTTCAAGTACAATAAAGGTTTTGATTGAGCAAATGAAAGAACAATTAGCATAACTTCTGGCAACTCATTGATTACTTTCAATCCTGTCATATTCCAGATAGCCTGTTGATTTTCTGAGCCTTTTCTCTCATCTGGTCTGAATAAGTCTGGCTACTATTCTGCTCATCTCCATTTCCCCAGGAGAATGTAGGAAATGATGCTTTGTTTGTACCTGGTTCAGATACTTAATGGCAGTTTGAGCACACTATGTCACTTTTGAGGTGATGGGTTTCCTCATAAAAAGTAAGATAATCGTTCTTGTATTGGCCTCACAGATTTCCAAAAAGATCTAATGAAAACTGATGATGAAAAACGTAAAAGCTGAAAGCCAGGGTACAAATAGAATGTGGTGACATTCACCAAGCACTGAGCATGGATTGGTAAGCTCAGAAAGCTTTTAAGGAGAAGAGGTTATCCAATACACGGTCCTGCATCAGCTCTGCTCCCTCCAAGCTCTTCCTCCTTTCCTTAAATAGCCTATAGTCACTCTGCAAATATAAGAACTATATTCTTTCCTCTTGATCACTGGCATTTCTTCTGCTCTTCAGTTTGAAGTGTTCCTTCTTTGACACTTTTGTTGCAAGCTTGAATCTCCTCCCTCCTCTCCCATCCCCTAAATGGGCCAAGGACATTCTTGATTTCTTTTAAATTCTCTCTTTAAAACTAAGTTAATATCTGGTCTCATTTTTTACTCTATTATCAGCCATAAGTAGCTTTCCCCAGAATCTTTTCAATATTCCAATGTTCATGAAGGAAAATTTACTGAAGCAGAGATAAGAAATACAGAAAGGAAAGAGTAGACACATAAAGAGAAATGGAAGTCTGCAACAACCAAATATTTTTTTCCCAAGTGATGTTTCTCTATTGATTTTCCAAGCAAGCAGACTAGCTGAAACCTGCCAAAGAAGCCATCTCAGACATCCACATGCACTTCTTGGAGTTTTGCTTTCAAATATGTACTCATTTATTTCTCTAGGACCAACAGCTGTAGAAATGCATACATAGCACATAGTGGGGAAACTGTATAAATCAATTTTTTAAATTTTGACACACCTAATGCTCAAAAATATTTATTAATTATTTATGATAAGCCAGGCACTATATTAGATGTTGGTGATAAAGGAATAAATAAAACAACAGCTTAGAGTGTAGTTTCTTTATACTTTTATTTACAGTTCTATTTTTTATTTTTAACTATGTGTTTCTGGAATCCTTAAAGTACTTAGTGGCAAACAAATAAAATATACTACAAATGTACTTTATTTAGTGCATTGCTTTTATAGCAGTAATTATTTTTTCAGTTACCTCCATGTGATACAGAAACAGCACTTGAAATAGTAATTGAATTAGGAACCAATCAATAGAAGTTAGTAATGAGCAGCCAAAGATGGAAGCTCTATACAGTCAGCAAAAACAAGACTGGGAGCTGACTATGGCTCAGATCATGAACTCCTTATTGCCAAATTCAGACTTAAATTGAAGAAAGTGGGGGAAAACCACTAGACCATTCAGGTACGACCTAAATCAAATCCCTTATGATTATATAGTAGAAGTAAGAAATAGATTCAAGGCACTAGATCTGATAGATAAAGTGCCTGATGAACTATGGATGGAGGTTCATGGTATTGTACAGGAGACAGGGATCAAGTCCATTGCCAAGAAAAAGAAATGCAAAAAAGCAAAATGGCTGTCTGGGGAGGCCTTACAAGTAGCTGTGAAAAGAAGAGAAGCAAAACACAAAGGAGAAAAGGAAAGATATACCTATTTGAATGCAGAGTTCCAAAGAATAGCAAGGAGAGATAAGAAAGCCTTCCTCAGTGATCAATGCAAAGAGATAGAGGAAAACAATAGAATGGGAAAGACTAGCGATCTCTTCAAGAAAGTTACAGATACCAAGGGAACATTTCATGCAAAGNTGTAGTAGAGCCTGAAGTCAGGCAGGTTGATTCCTCCAGTTCCATTCTTCTTTCTCAAGATTGCTTTGGCTATTGGAGGGTTTTTTGTATTTCCATACAAATTGTGAAATTATTTGTTCTAGCTCTGTGAAAAATACTATTGGTAGCTTGATAGGGCAGAGAAGGCAATGGCACACCACTCCACTACTCTTGCCTAGAAAATCCCATCAGCGGAGGAGCCTGGTAGGCTACAGTCCATGGGGTCGCTAAGAGTCGGACATGACTGAAGTGACTTAGCAGCAGCAGCAGCAGCTTGATAGGATTGCTTTGGGTAGTATACTCATTTGATATATTGATTCTTCCGATCCATGAACACCGTATATTTCTCCATCTATTAGGGTCCTCTTTGATTTCTTTCACCACTGTTTCATAGTTTTGTATATATAGGTCTTTTCTTTCTTTAGGTAGATATATTCCTAAGTATTTTATTCTTTTCATTGCAGTGGTGAATGGAATTGTTTCCTTAGTTTCTCTGTTTTCTCATTATTAGTGTATAGTAATGCAAGCGATTTCTGAGTGTTGGTTTTATGTCCTGCAACTTTACTATATTCATTTATCAGCTCTAGTAATTTTCTGGTGGAGTCTTTAGGGTTTTCTATGTAGAGGATCATGTCATCTGCAAACAGTGAGTTTTACTTCTTCTTTTCCAATTTGGATTCCTTTTGTTTCTTTTTCTGCTGATTGCTGTGGGCAAAACTTCCAAAACTATGTTGAATAGTAATGATGAAAGTGGGCACCCTTGTCTTGTTCCTGACTTTAGGGGAAATGCTTTCAATTTTTCACCATTGAGGATAATGTTTCCTGCGGGTTTGTCATATATAGCTTCTATTATGTTGAGGGATGTTCCTTCTATTCCTGCTTTCTGGAAAGTCTCATAAATGGATGTTTAATTTTGTCAAAGGCTTTCTTTGCATCTATTTAGACAATTATATAGCTTTTATTTTTCAATTTGTTAATGTGGTATATTACATTGATTGATTTGCGGATATTGAAGAATCCTTGAATCTCTGGGATAAAGCCCACTTGGTCATGATATGATGTTTTTAATGTGTTGCTGGATTCTGGTTGATAGAATTGTGTTAAGGATTTTTGCATCTATGTTCATCAGTAATATTGGCCAGTAGTTTTCTTTTTTGTGTGGCATCTTTGTCAGGTTTTGGTATTAGGATGATGGTGACCTCATAGAATGAGTTTGGAAGTTTACCTTCTTCTGCAATTTTCTGGAAGAGTTTGAGTAGGATAGGTGTTAGCTCTTCTCTAAGTTTTTGGTAGAATTCAGCTGTGAAGCCGTCTGGACCTGGGCTTTTGTTTGTTGAAAGATTTCTGATTACAGTTTCAATTTCCATGCTTGTGATGGGTCTGTTAAGATTTTCTATTTCTTCCTGGTTCAGTTTTAGAAAGTTGTACTTTTCTAAGAATTTGTCCATTTCTTCCAAGTTGTCCATTTTATTGGCATATAATTGCTGATAGTAGTCTCTTATGATTCTTTGTATTTCTGTGTTGTCTGTTGTGATCTCTCCATTTTCATTTCTAATTTTATTGATTTGATATTTCCCCCTTTGTTTCTTGATGAGTCTGGCTAATGGTTTGTCAATTTTATTTATCCTCACAAAGAACCAGCTTTTTGCTTTGTTGATTTTTGCTATGGTCTCTTTTGTTTCTTTTGAATTTTTTTCTGCCCTAATTTTTAAGATTTCTTTCCTTCTACTAACCCTGGGGTTCTTCATTTCTTCCTTTTCTAGTTGCTTTAGGTGTAGAGTTAGGTTATTTATTTGACTTTTTTCTTGTTTCTTGGGGTATGCCTGTATTGCTATGA
>SJYW01015042.1:112183-158428 GCA_006410735.1 Raphicerus campestris
TGATAACAAATACCAAAAAGCAAAGATTAAAAATCTAGAGTAGAGGTTGGATTTTCAAAAATACAATGTTAAAGAAAAGAAGAAAAAAAAATAAGCCACAAAGTCACATATATATAGCGTTTGCTTTAAGAACTTAAAAATTAAAAAATGTTAAAATAAAAAAAGAAGAAAACTAAAAGAAGGAAAAACCAAAACAACAACAAAAAATGATTGTAAAAATAGTAAAGGTATATCTGGGACTTTCTCTGGTGGTGTTGTGGGCAGTGTGGGGTCAGTTCATTTTCAGATAGTTCCTTGGTCTGGCTTATATTTCTTAAGATCTATACTTCCTAGGAGGTTTCCTCTGTTTTAGCTTCTTCTGTTTGCTGGTCTCTTCAGTGTCTGTTTTTTTTTTTTGTTTGTTTTTTTAAGGCTCTCTTGTTCAGTCGTGCTGAGGGGAGAGAGGGATGCTGCAAACAAATAACACAGGCGTGTGCTCGTGGTGTCTCAGCCATGCTGGGCCTGCCCCTGCTCACGGTGCACACTGCTCAGGCTCTAGGTTGATCCACTGGGAACCATCCGAGGCTGGCTCTGGGCTGCATGCACCTCCCCCATCTAAGCTGCTCAGGCTCAGGCACTCAGGTAGTCCTCAGAGGCACAGACTCGGTTGGGCCTGCATGTTGTGCCCTTCCCAGGTCCGAGCAGCTCAGGTGTTTGGCGAGCATGGTCGCTGCGACTTATCACCTTTCCCATCCCTGCTGCTCAGTTTTCTGGGTGTACAACTGGCGCCCCTTCTTAGGCAGATGGTAACTGTCCAGAACCCCAAGAAGTCTTAGTTAGCAAAGAAGCTTGCTTGCAGTTTGGAAGTTAATGTTTCTCTGGGGCTGTGACTGCCCCCTTCTAGCCCTTCCAGCTCTGGCTGCCTGTCACCGGAGAAGGATGGTCTGCAGCCGTCTAATTCTGTTCCGTACTTTGTTCTGTGCGCAGTCCTGGTGGTGCCTTATGTTAGAGCTTTTTGCGTGGTAGCTATCTCACAGTCTGGTTTGCTAGCCCAAGTTGCAGCCCATGCCTCCCTGCCCAGCCCCGCTTGCTAGTGGCGAATGCAGGTGTCTGCGCTGCTTCTCAGCTGGGGGAGTTACCGTTGGGCTCATAATCTACTGCTTTTAATTATTTATTTATGTTTCCTCCCTGCTATGTTGCCCTCTGTGCTTCCAAGGCTCGCCACAGACTCTGCAGTAAGAGTGTTTCCTGGTGTTTGGAAGCTTCTCTCTTTTTAAGATTCCCTTCCTGGAACAGACTCCCTCCCTACCTCTTTTGTCTGTTTTTTCTGTCTTTTATATTTTTTCCTACCTGTTTTTGAAGACAATGATCTGCTTTTTTGGGTGTCTGATGTCCTCTGCCAGCATTCAGAAGTTGTTTTGTGAAGTTTACTCAGCGTTGAAATGTTCTTTTGATGAATTTGTGAGGGAGAAAGTGGTCTCCCTGTGCCATCATCTTAGGACTGCCCTTCCAAATTGACCACTTTTAATGATAAACTTCCCACCCAGGCTTCTTTCAAATTTCAATTTATCATTTTAAGACTCTGCTTAGATACTACTTCCTTTTTGGTCTTTTTTTCTTCTTCTTAAAATCTTTTTTTTTTATATTGAAGTACAGTCGATTGACAATGTTGTCATAGTTTCTGGTGGTCAGTGATCTTCATTTTTGAATAATTGAAGGGTCTTTAGAAATGTTATCTTTCCTTCCCCGACTAGTGAAAGTATATGAAATACAGTTACTTTTTTCAGTTTATAAACACTATCTTCCAAGTGAGGAATGCAAAGACATACTCAACTTTTTCTATTGATGCCTTTTGATGCAGTCATGTACAATCCTAATTTGTCTTATTTCCTGTCCATTCCAGTCTCTCCTTTTGTCCCCAGAACTCTTCCATTTATCCCTTCTCTCTTATCGTTAGGTCTAAATCACCTTTTTGATGATCCTTCATCTACTCATGAATGTGGAAATTTATTTTTCCATCCTACCCAGTGCTTATGGTTTGATGAGTAAACTCTTTTCCGGAAACTCTCCCAAATGGCTATTTAACTGCTGACAAATTTCCTAATCCCATAACCAATTCAGTGTTCCTGGGGATTCTCATAGGTTTGAAATCACAAACAATCCCAATCAATGACACAGTGTAAAAGCCAGATTTCTTGCATGCTTATGCTTGTGCATGTGTGGGTTGGAGGCAATCAAATTTTAACTGTCATAGAATCTTTTCATTTTTGAGCCAAAAATAATCTAGTGAATCTTTAATTCAGTCCCTTCATTTTCATAAATAGCATGCTGAAGCCCAGAATCTCATTGCAGGTTAGGGAGACCAGATCGGAAGGTAGGACCACAGGCTCCAACCTGTGCCACCATACCCTAAACTCTCTGTGCCCATCTGTTGAAATCAACTGGGCTTGGCCTTTTGTAAAATGTAGATTTTTTAAAAATTCTTTTAAAGAAATGGCTTAGAAAACACATTCAATCCGGTGTTTGACAGCATCTTTCATTTTGATCTGATTCTTTTAACTGCAGTGCAAAGAAGTAGTGAAGATTACATTTCAAATTATGTTTACTGATGCCCTCAGTTCTGAAGCACTGTGCAGGTCAGAGAAAAAAGGCATACAGAAAAATTAGATTCTTAAAAGTAATTAACAAGCTATTTAAAATGCATGATTCAATACTCTGTAGGAAAAGGGTGAAACTNGCAGTGCAAAGAAGTAGTGAAGATTACATTTCAAATTATGTTTACTGATGCCCTCAGTTCTGAAGCACTTTGCAGGTCAGAGAAAAAAGGCATACAGAAAAATTAGATTCTTAAAAGTAATTAACAAGCTATTTAAAATGCATGATTCAATACTCTGTAGGAAAAGGGTGAAACTCAAAAAAAAAATTGACTTTTACCTCTTCTCTAAGGGAAAGCTAATTTTGGCCTCTTGGGTGCTAGGACTTAGAGAGTGAATAGAGAGTGAAATTCTGAATGATAAGGTTTACCTAAGCATGATACTTAGATAGCATCACTGACTTAATGGGCATGTTTGAGCAAACTCTGGGAGATAGTGAAGGATAGGTGAGCGTGATGTGCTGTAGTCCATGGGACTGCAAAGAGTTGAACACAACTGAGTGACTGAATAACAGCAACAACTACCATATTTTCAAAGTGAACCCCTATCATTTCCTTAAATATTTATCTCTTTTACTCTTTCAAGTCCTGTCATTATACCAAAAATTTGAAGCTATTTTTTTGTTCTTTCTATAATAATTAGATATTTTTCCTATCCTAGAAAGAACAAATTAACCTCTCTGTGCCACATACTCATATGAGAATATTACATAGGATTCCCAAATGTTCTTCCTTTGAGACTCACAACAAAGTGATAGCCTCATGCTGGGTCCTTTTGGCTCTTCACTCATACCCAGAGCAACCTCCTTTCTCTTGCTGACTCTAAGATAGGAAAGCTACATTTTTTTTTCCTTCCTCTGTCATCCCTCCCAAAACTTCAGATCTTCTTCTGAGTAGCTATAGAACACAGAAATAGACTCGCTCTCCTCCTCGGTAATTTCCCTTAGGTATAGAATTTCATTCCTGGTATTTGAGCAGTGATGAAGGATTTGGGTTACTCCTTCCATAGCACAATATTTCACAGGAGGGTGCCAAAAAAAAAAAAAAAAAGAAAAACCACAATGAATCTCATACCTAATTCTCCATAACAGTTGCAGGGGGAACAGAAATGCAGAAGTTAGAATCTAGAGGAGAAACTCAATTTGAAGTTTGGTAGGTTGCCTGCTGCTAAGGTAAACGGGGCATGAGTCTAAATGAAAGCTTACTTTTTGCATGTATCCCAGAAATGTATCTGAGGATATGAAAGCACGCGTGGAACTCATAAATCAGCTACAGTGCATTCATTTCACCACCGTAGTAAAGAAGGTGGGGCTAAGCAAGTCGTTTCTGTTAAATGTGTTTTCTTATTTTCCAATGTTCACTAGGTGTATAATACATATGTATGAACATAAATGCATGCATACATCTGCCCCCAAGTGATCATTATGATCGGTTGGTAATTTGCTGATTTTATGCAGGAAGCTTTTAGAGTGAAAGTGTTAGCTATTTTACATCTTAAGACAAGTCACAAGGTGAGGGCTGATACTGCATTCTTTAATAGTAATAGCAAACTACCCAGCACGAGTTTGGAGACAGAAACATATATAGAAATTGTATACCCTCAGTATACACTTGGATCTCATTTGGAGTTANTCACAAGGTGAGGGCTGATACTGCATTCTTTAATAGTAATAGCAAACTACCCAGCACGAGTTTGGAGACAGAAACATATATAGAAATTGTATACCCTCAATATACACTTGGATCTCATTTGGAGTTTTTTTTTTTAATGGTGATTATAGAATCTGGACCTTAAAGGCAAGCTTTCCAAAGTAGCATGTCCTCAAAAACCGTGATTTAAATGGCCTCATTTACTATTGAATAAGTAACTTGTCATTTCTGTTCTTTATGTTCTGTTCTTTACGTCAGTGAAAGACTAAAATTGTGGGGGAAAGGACTTAAAGAAGAGAATGTACTTGAGTACATTGTAGACTGTACTGTACTGGAGTAGACTGTAACAGGGTTATCCAAAGATAGTTCATCTCTGGTTTGCTCACGTGACTAAAATACCAGCANGTATACACTTGGATCTCATTTGGAGTTATTTTTTTTTAATGGTGATTATAGAATCTGGACCTTAAAGACAAGCTTTCCAAAGTAGCATGTCCTCAAAAACCGTGATTAAAATGGCCTCATTTACTGTTGAATAAGTAACTTGTCATTTCTGTTCTTTATGTTCTGTTCTTTATGTCAGTGAAAGACTAAAATTGTGGGGGAAAGGACTTAAAGAAGAGAGTGTACTTGAGTACATTGTAGACAGTACTGTACTGGAGTAGACTGTAACAGGGTTATCCAAAGATAGTTCATCTCTGGTTTGCTCACGTGACTAAAATACCAGCAAAACTAACTGCTTCAGGATCTGAAGCTAGTGATTACAAGTCTTTGGGATTGATGGAAATCCAATGAATCATATCAAAGTGACCTCCTTGGTATAGACTTCTTTTATGTTTCCTAGTAGAATTATTGGCATAGGAGAATGCAGTACATATAGTAGTATTGAAAAGAAGAGGGTATGAACAGGTGAGAAGCAAAGTTTTTATCAGAAACTGCTGGAGTGCTCCAGAAGGCCCAGGACAATCTCTGAGGTTGCTGACATGGGACCATGAACATGAACACAATAGATGACCTTGCAATATTCTAGCTTTTTTCTCCTGTATCATGGTACACATGGAAACTGATCATGTATGGAGTACACACCAAAATTAAAGAGACTGATATTTTGCTACCTTTGTAGAGCACACACTGCTGCGTACTNGTGAGAAGCAAAGTTTTTATCAGAAACTGCTGGAGTGCTCCAGAAGGCCCGGGACAATCTCTGAGGTTGCTGACATGGGACCATGAACATGAACACAATAGATGACCTTGCAATATTCTAGCTTCATGTATGGAGTACACACCAAAATTAAAGAGATTGATATTTTGCTACCTTTGTAGAGCACACACTGCTGCATACTGATTGGAAACCTGGGCTCTTGGGATGAATTACAGTCTTACTTTTGACATGTGGCTTCTAATGTGTTGTGGTTGTTGTTTAGTCACTAAGTCTTGTCTGACTCTCACAACCCAATGGACTGCAGCCCACCAGGCTCCTCTGATCCATGGGATTTCCCAGGCAAGAATACTGGAGCAGGTTGCCATTTTCTTCTCCAAGGAATCTTCCTGACTCAGGGATCAAACCCACATTTCCTGAATTAGCAGGCAGATTCTTTACCAGTCAACCACCATGGAAGCCCTTGGTTTTTAATATATAGTCTTTGCATATTATGTTGGACACTCCTCTGCTGGGCCAGCAGGGTACTAGGAGGTTGTCAAATGTGGGCTCACTCATTTGGGAGGCCTTCATCAGGGAAATCTCTGAGTGATCTCATCTTGCTATTAGCATCCACCTCCTCTTCCCAAGGGAGTGGGAATAGGAAGGGCACAATCTGAATAGGTGCTAAAATTATACAGCTTTAGAACCTTTCACCATGCCCTTATGGGTGCTGGCATTTTAGCAAGTCTGAAATACTGGCCAATATAATAAATTTCAGAGATTTCTGAAGGTGAAGACTAGAGGTTCTTTAATAGTTGCAAGTTTGAGACAATGAAAAATCTGCATAGTTGGGAGGAGAAAGGGGAGAGAAGAAATCAGGCTTGCAGAGGAAAGCAGGCCTGTGATAAAGAGGTTGGGGTTAATTCTAAGGGGAGAGAGTTAAGAAACAGCATGATTAGAGCCAAGATCACTTGACTACTGTGTGCAGAATAGATTGAGGTGGGGGAGGGAGACTGAAGAAGTGGATTAAAAAGACCATCAATAAGGAAACCATGATAGCAGTTCAAGCTTAGTGGTGACTTAGACTAAGGTGGTAGCAGTGAAACTGGGTAGAAAGGACTGGAGCCAGGATATACTTCAGATTCAGAGAGTATTATTCAGACCTTAAAGGAAGGATTATGACATTATGTTGGGAAAAATATTCAGGCTATTCAATATAATGGGAGCCTATAATCTAACATTGATGCTTTCAAAATATGGTGCTGGAGAAGACTCTTGAGAGTCCCTTGGACCGCAAGGAAATCAAATCAGTCAATCCTAAAGGAAGTCAATCTTTAATATTCATTAGGAGGACTGATGCTGAAGCTGAAGCTCTAATACTTTGGCCAACTGATGAGAAGAGCTAACTCATGGGAAGAGACCCTGATGCTGGGAAAGACTGAGGGCAAGAGGAGAAGGGGGTGACAGAGGATGAGATGGTGGGATGGCATCCCTGACTCAATGGACATGAGTTTGAGCAAACTCCAGAAGACAGTGAAGAACAGGGAAGCCTGGCATGTGGCAGTCCAAGGGGTCAAAAAGAGTTGGATATGACTGAGCGAATGAACAACAACAATAAATCTGACATTAATTACATTAACCCAAGACAAGAGGCCCTAACAGTCATAGCTGAGGTATACACAGTATGGTGATCTTGGCAACATTTATAATTTTATTTATTTATTTATTTATTTTTATTTTTGGCTGTACTGAGTCTTCACTGCTGCATGGGTTTTTCTGTGTGGGCTTCTCACTGCAGTGGCTTCTCTTGTTGCAAGTACAGGTTCTAGGGCATGGGGACTTCAATAGTTGTGGCACATGGGCTCATTAGTTGCAGTTCCCGCACTTTTGAGTGCAGGCTCAATAGTTGTGGCCCACGGGCTTAGTTGCTGTGTGACATGCAGGATCTTTCCAGACTAGAGATCAAACCCATCTCCTGCACTGACAGTCGATTCTTTAGCACTGAGCCACCAGGGGAGCCCTCTTGGCAATGTTAAAATCAAGACTATTGCCTTTCCTCAGTGCTACAAGCTTAGAATTGGACCCCCAATAAAACTGGGGGAAATCCACCCCCTTCTGCCTCATAATTCAGAATGTCCCTTCTCCTATTGTTCAGAGTACTGGAGTTCTGACTCTTATGTGACCACTCAATCAGAGCAGACAGATTCTTGCCTGCTCTAGGCTCTGGTGTGAATACCTATAACCTGTGAACCCTTCTAGAAAAACTTGGAAACCCAGTAAGAGTGTTAGCATGTGAATCTTGACTTGCAAAAATATATATATATGTGCAGTTTTTGATTGAATTTATCCTGGGCACAGAGATCTAAATGATGCCATCTCAAGCCTAAGAAAATCTGGACCATTTGGTTAAGCAAAATATACTTCATATGTTTGAATTTCAATTCATTTGAATTTCTGTTTGAAGCAAGAAAGGATCCAGATATTGAAATGTTGATACAGGATTCTTTGACCTAGGCTATGAGCACCAGATACCAAGGTTCCCCCAACCCAATTGACATTTTCTGGCTAATACTAGCATTTATTTTTCAAATATATGTTTCATTTTATTCTTTATAGAAATACCTCAGAGGGAGCCTGGTTTTTCAAAAAGCCATAAACTTTTTACATCTAGACAGAAATTCCTTGAGTTCTATACAAGTTCCTGACTCCCTGTTTATCTTCATATTCCCTTGAACATCAGGGTTTGAGGCCCCCTTTTAAGGATGATAACCAAGGCTGATAAATCACTCACTGATCACTATATTAGAAGTAAGAAGAACACTACCAACTGGTAAATTTAATAATTTTTCTTCCATAAAATATTCTTTCCCTATAGGCAAAAAAGTAAAGAATTGCTGCATTTTTTCACCTCTAAGAATGATAATCATAGAACGGTAACAAGACAGAAAACTTGAATATGCTTTCTAAATCTCTTTCAAATAAGCCTAGATTGATTTTTTTCTAACCTAAGCAAAAATCAAATCTTTTCCTTTACCACAGTACGCTTCAACAAATTGACATTCACAGAGAGTGCTATTCCTGCGTTCTGAGAATTTTAAGTAAGTAATTAGGTCAATAAAGTAGCCCTTATACATGTGGAAAATCAGAGCCAATGGCCAGAAGATGATTCAAGCAGTGAGCTCCTATTGACTGAATGACCTCTAAGTCTCTTGACTGGAGGAGTTCAGCCTTGGTTGGACATGAGATTCATCTGGGAAGCTTTGAAAAATGCTGAATCTTGGGCTATTCACCAGACCAGTTTAGAAGAACCTCTGGGTTTTGAGGCTGTCAATGGCACCCCACTCTAGTACTCTTGCCTGGAAAATCCCATGGACGGAGGAGCCTAGTAAGGCTGCAGTCCATGGGGTCACTCATAGTTGGACACGACTGAGTGACTTCACTTTCACTTTTCACCTTCATGCGTTGGAGAAGGAAATGGCAACCCACTCCAGTGTTCTTGCCTGGAGAATACCAGGGATGGGGAGCCTGGTGGGCTGCCGTCTATGGGGTTGCACAGAGTTGGACACGACTGAAGCAATTTAGCAGCAGCAGCAGCAGCAGCGATCCCCAGATGCAGCCATGGTGAAACCACTGATGCAGCAGAGTTACTTGGGTGTTTTCTCCAAACTTACATGAAATTGAAACTCTCAGGATGCGAAGTTATTCGGTTAATATGCACAGAAAAGTTGGCACTATTTGCTGCTTCCTGTCAGTAAGCAGGTGTGAACCAAATGATTGCTTTGAAGACCTGGATGAAAACAGCTCAGCATCACCTAAACAAAGCCACCGTAAAGCCTACCCAGTTATTAAGTGGTGCTTCTTAACTAAAAAGAAGGAACGACCTTGGGAGGACAATGAAAGAGGAAGCTTACTCACCTGTTAGGCCAGGTGCCAAGACACCTATGAATCACAGTAAGTGGGTGAACAGGCACTGGCCTCTCCAGAACTTGGCTTCCATACAAAACCCAGGGCTTCTGTAAGCCATTAATCATGGGACAAAAGGAGGAAGCAGGGATTGTCTCTAACTGAGGACAAAAATCCACTCCCAACAGAAAGACCCTCCCACTTCAACACACACTCAAGACTGTTTCCATCTGAGGAAATGGACATGTGTGCACAGGAGGTAAAAATATTCTTTATAAAGGAATAATTAAAAGCAATTTGAAGATGAAGGTCACAACTGAATTTGATTTTCTCAGTCTTCTGGAGTAAGTCAAATCATGATGTGTTACCTGAGTAAACAGATATTCATTTTAATAAATGGATAGAGAAATAGTATTCTCCCTACCACCAGCAATGATTATGTGTTTGGCCTCTGCTCTGTAACTACCCCAAACCTTTCAAAGTTATTATTCAAAGAGCACAGGTTAGCAGAGGATCTGTGCAGTTGAAACTGGTAAACATCTGGGAATCCAGGTGCTCGACATTTAAATTCTCTGTGGCAGAAGTGTTCCTTCATCATATGAAACTGTCACATTATTATTTTGCCTAATGATACTATTATTATCATATTCACTTGACTGACAAAATGCCAGATTTGTGCTCATCAATTTTCTGCTGTGCCTTTCCAAATCAAAGACCTTTATCTTTTTAAATCTATCAAATTTAGCATGGTGGGCTCAAGCAACAGAGATGATGTTTCAGTTGTGATATTCAAAAATTATATTCCATCTTAATCCATCACTGTAATTCACGCGTTAAATTTAATGCTGCCAAAATTTAGCCATTTAAGCTTGAATTGTTCTGAATTTAATTCTGTGTATCAAGACAAATACTTAAGTGTGAAAATTTCAATGTCAAGAAATAAGAAAAAATTTAGAGAGGAAGGATAAGAAATATTCTTATTATACCAATTGGCTAACCTACCTATATAATTATAATTTGTTGGCCAAAGTAAAAGAATAAATTTGCTTTTCATGTAATTTTAAATGGTGCTTTGTTGACAGACACTTTAAAAGCAAGCATAGTCAGTAAGAAGGACATGAAAAGAGTTGCTGGAGTTGAAGAGTCTCAAGTACTGTAACAAGTTATTCGGAGAGAACAAATACAAAGAGAAAAGCAAGATGCCTTTGTTGTTAGGAGTCTTGGCTCTGAAATCAAATAAGATGAGCTTAAATCTTGACTCAGTTATTTATATGTGAACTGGGCAAGTTATCGAAATGTTCAAAGCCTTATTTCAGCACCACTTAACTCACATGTTTGTTGTCTGCCTAGAAGTCAACAACAGGTCTGGCACACAGGAAGTGCTAAACACTGATTATCTATTATTGTTAATAAAAATATATTATATTGAATTATATTACATGAGACTAAATGATATTTTATTGTTATAAAGTAATTTTTATTTTCATTTATTGACTGGTACCCAAGAGGGATGAGTGGACAGACGGTATTTAGATTTCAGCTAACTTTTGAGAGTTGCTTTCATAATATTCATGTGAATTAAATGAGGGTGATGAATTTTTAACTAGATGATTAACTACTTGACATCAGTGAATTTGAACTCAATAAACAGGATCTGCTTCAGCTCATCTAATGGCACCACCCAGACACCCACCAAGAGTAGAATCCTCTTGGCCTCTGAGAGACCTCGAAATCCCTCCCTACTCCTCTCCTCAAGTCATTAACACAGATNCTTGACTCAGTTATTTATATGTGAACTGGGCAAGTTATCGAACTGTTCAAAGCCTTATTTCAGCACCACTTAACTCACATGTTTGTTGTCTGCCTAGAAGTCGACAACAGGTCTGGCACACAGGAAGTGCTAAACACTGATTATCTATTATTGTTAATAAAAATATATTATATTGAATTATATTACATGAGACTAAATGATATTTTATTGTTATAAAGTAATTTTTATTTCCATTTATTGACTGGTACCCAAGAGGGATGAGTGGACAGACGGTATTTAGATTTCAGCTGACTTTTGAGAGATGCTTTCATAATATTCATGTGAATTAAATGAGGGTGATGAATTTTTAACTAGATGATTAACTACTTGACATCAGTGAATTTGAACTCAATAAACAGGATCTGCTTCAGCTCATCTAATGGCACCACCCAGACACCCACCAAGAGTAGAATCCTCTTGGCCTCTGAGAAACCTCGAAATCCCTCCCTACTCCTCTCCTCAAGTCATTAACACAGATTTCTCCAGTTACAACTTTGGAAACCTCTCTAAGCATTTCCTTCTTCTCTATTCCTCTCATAGCAAAGCACTACACTTGCTCGGGTCTCACCTTCCTGTTCTCCTGCCCGTGTAATCTCTCCAGTTTCTGGTTTAAGAGCTCCTTACTTTTCTAAGTTTGCTTTCCCTGTCATCCCTTCAGTCCATAAGAAGCTTTTATCTTTCCTTCTGTTACAGAATGGCTGACAAATACAATGCTAGTATAAGAATTAACTAGTTAAAACCATGTTTTGAGCAAGGATTTGATAAATTCCCACATCATTAATTTTGGTTCCCTGGTTAAATGTGGTATACACAATTAAAACCTCTCACACAAATCAAGAACAAACCACACATATGCAGACCCTCTAATTGCTAATGATTCTTCAGCTCTACTGCATGAAACAAATGCCGTGGACTCTTGCTATGTATCTGAGAAGAGCTCTCAAGCATGATGAAGACTAAAGTAGGCATATGGCAGTTAAACGGGCTTCCCTAGTGGCTCAGATGGGAAAGAATCTGCCTGGAGTGTAGGATACCCAGATTTGATCCCTAGGTCAGGAAGATCCCCTGAAGGAGAGCATGACAGCCTACTCCAGTGTTCTTGCCTAGAGAATCCCATGGACAGAGGAGTATGGTAGGCCACAATCCATAGAGTCACAAAGACATGATGGACACATGAATGGAAATTAGAAGCATGAATTGTGGGGTCAGGCTGCCTTGTTCAAATCTGTTCTAGGTGTAACTCTGGGGGAAGTTATTCACTCTTTACTAGAGATGCTATTGGAACATCCATGTAAATTGTTTAGCACAGTACCTACTGTATTTTCAGCATGCTATGATTGAAAGATCAAAGGGAAGATTCTGTTCTATATCTCTGGGAGTGTTCCTATATGGGGATATGTATGTATGCTTTAATTTTCCCTTCAAGGGTGATCTCTAGTACAGTTCCAAAGAAAGCATAAAACAGAAGTGGGGGCAGGTCCTTTTAAAGTGTGGGGTGTCTGCATATAAAGAGTTATAAATATCTAATTGCTAACATGTTGGCTTCCCCAAAATTTCCATTCATAAATCATATATATTCATTTATTTAAAATATTTTGACATATGTTACTGAGTGTCTACTATGTCTACTGTTCCAGGCACTGGAGATAGAACAGTGAGCAAAACACAAAGTTCCTTAAATCCTAGGGGAGGGTAGCAGGTGGTAAACAAACCAGTAAATATACAGTGGATCAGACTGCGATGAGTGGAATAGAGAAAAACAAAGCAAGATGAGGTATGTTGGATTTCCTCTTGTCCTGCTTTCATTTCTTAATTAATTAATTGGGAGACTCCTGCCTAACTCATGTTTATTAGCTCCATCAGAAGAGCAGATCAGCAGCAGATAAAGGGACATCTCAATAAAATCAGCTGGGATGGGTATAGAATAATCTTGGAATGTCAGGTGGGACACACAGCAAAAACAACAGCCTTTTGCATGAGGAATTTCTGAGAATATAGCAGTGTACTAATGAAATACATAAGAGACACTAAGTGAGGTGTTAGTCACACAGTGGTGTCCAGCTCTGAGACCTCATAGACTGTAGCCCACCAGGCTCCTCTGTCCAAGGAATTCTCCAGGCAAGAATACTGGAGTGGGTTGTCATTCCCTTCTCCAGGAGATATTCCCAGCCCAGGGATCAAACCCAGATTTCCTGCATTGGAGACAGACTCTTTACCCATTGAACCACCTGGGAAGCTCAGGGAAGATATGCTAAAGGGTAGTAGCTAAAGAAAGAGCGCTGCTAGAAAGAAATTTAGAGGAATGAACTGAATTGTGCCCTCCAGCACTTCCTAACACCAAGCTGCTTTTCCAGATATGAAAATCAGTAGAGACAGAAGGAAAGAAAGACAACTTTAAGTTAGCATTAGAATAGACACTTAGGAATTGATTGCATTGCATAATTATGTAAAAGTCCTGGATTTTACATAGGGTGGTCTACCTGATGAGGCCTCACTATAAGGTGTCCAGGGAGGAGAGAATGGAGGAAAACGCCTGTAGGAAGATAGTTCCAGGAAGAGGGAACAGCAAATTCAAAGCCCCATAGACGTGAACATGTTAGAATCTTTTTATGAGCAGCAAGAAGAACCATGAAGGAGATGAGGTCAGACAAGGGGCGGGGCTTGGGTAGTGGGCAAAATACATAGGCTCGTAAGACCAACTTAAAGACTTTGGCTTTTATTTGGAGTGAAAGTGGGAAGCCTGCGGAGGGTTATTGAGTGGAGGAGCAGTGTGATCTGATTGATGGATTGAGGGTCCCTCCAGCTACTCTGTGGATAGCAGACTGAAGGGAGTGGGCAAGGGAATTGAGGGGGTGGGAGGATAGGAAGCAGGGAGCCTTATTAGGAAGTAATGGCTACAATCCAGCCAAGAGTTGATGGTGAAAGCCTCTGAAAGGGGTGAAACAGGATCAGATTCTAGATGGATGTGTGCTTTTTTAAATTAATTAATTAGTTTTAATTGGAGGCTAATTACTTCACAATACTGTAGTGGTTTTTGCCATACATTTGCTGACGTGAATCAGCCACGGGTGTGAAGGCAGAGCTGACAGGATTCATGTCTGGATCAACTTGTCACAGGTTACAAAACTTCATCTGTGTATTACAGGTTGTCTCATTTAACTCTTGAAAGCTGGGAGACAGCCTCTGCAGGGCTGCCGCGTGGCTTTGAACTTGGTGTTATTACTCCCAGCTTCCTCTTCTTATACAGAAGTCTTTTTCCTTAAGAGTTCTCTTAAGGCCCTTTGATCCCCTGCAACATCTATTTAAGGTCAGAAGAAACATCTTATTTGAATTTGTAATGCCTTCCTATTACATACTCATTCCTTTGAGCCATGAGAAATTTCCCAGCCTTCTTATAATGTGGCTTCATAGTGTCCCGAGGAGAAAATTTTAACTTCTGCAGAAAGCTCACCAGCTTCTTTGTCATTTGGTGATAGGTAATTTCTGTGGCTTTCCAGCTCCATTGCTGGCTGGACTCCTCACCTCTATTTCTTACCTCCACTCCCAGCTCATACNATTAGGAAGTAATGGCTACAATCCAGCCAAGAGTTGATGGTGAAAGCCTCTGAAAGTGGTGAAACAGGATCAGATTCTAGATGGATGTGTGCTTTTTTAAATTAATTAATTAATTTTAATTGGAGGCTAATTACTTCACAATACTGCAGTGGTTTTTGCCATACATTTGCTGACGTGAATCAGCCACGGGTGTGAAGGCAGAGCTGACAGGATTCATGTCTGGATCAACTTGTCACAGGTTACAAAACTTCATCTGTGTATTACAGGTTGTCTCATTTAACTCTTGAAAGCTGGGAGACAGCCTCTGCAGGGCTGCCGCGTGGCTTTGAACTTGGTGTTATTACTCCCAGCTTCCTCTTCTTATACAGAAGTCTTTTTCCTTAAGAGTTCTCTTAAGGCCCTTTGATCCCCTGCAACATCTATTTAAGGTCAGAAGAAACATCTTATTTGAATTTGTAGTGCCTTCCTATTACATACTCATTCCTTTGAGCCATGAGAAATTTCCCAGCCTTCTTATAATGTGGCTTCATAGTGTCCCGAGGAGAAAATTTTAACTTCTGCAGAAAGCTCACCAGCTTCTTTGTCATTTGGTGATAGGTAATTTCTGTGGCTTTCCAGCTNATTCCTTTGAGCCATGAGAAATTTCCCAGCCTTCTTATAATGTGGCTTCATAGTGTCCCGAGGAGAAAATTTTAACTTCTGCAGAAAGCTCACCAGCTTCTTTGTCATTTGGTGATAGGTAATTTCTGTGGCTTTCCAGCTCCATTGCTGGCTGGACTCCTCACCTCTATTTCTTACCTCCACTCCCAGCTCATACCTGGACGACCAAACACACACATACCCTCAGATATATCATCACCCCCATTCAAAAAATTACCTTAACCACTTTAGATGTAGTTTCCAGGTTAAAAAAAGAAATCAAGTGTATATTTTCTGAGCTGGAAGGATAAAGAGAGCAAAATATGGCAAAACAAAACAACAAAAAAACAATTACTCCTCTCAGAATATTGTCATTAAAACCACAAATATCACACGAATGTCCTCTTTTGGTTTTACCTTTGTCTTCTCAATACCAGAGAACTTTTGTTTTGCACTTTAAAAACACTTCTGGGATAGGGTTGGTGGGGAAAGGATGTGTGATGGAGTGATGGAGTCAGAGAGATTTCTAAGTAGGCAAGTGATTTCCTTGAACATAATTAGAATTTAAACAGCATGATGCCGATGTTTCTCATTCTCCTTACTGAGGAATAAATGAAAATTAACAGCATCTTTACTGAGATCAAATATAAAGTGATTTTGGCTTAGTCCCTTATAAAATCAAGGTAATTTCCATCCCTGGGATAAACAGACCTCCAAACCCTGTGAATGAAAACTCAAATACGATCTTTCGCAGTTTTGTTCACTTTCGGTCCTATTTGCTTTTTTATAAAAGCAAGCACAGTGTGGGAGGGGTAATTGTTTAGTCTCCAGACAACCTTTCCGCTTGCCCTGCGGCTCTGAGGCTCTGGCATGTCTGTGAGGGGAGCCACAGAAAGCTGCTCCTATGCTGGATCTTGGCACATGGGATGCCTTTCTCCCTGAGCCATCATGGCACCAATATAAGGCAATTTGGCTGGGCTGACTTCATCAGGAATAGAGCCATAATGTATTTTAGTATCCTCAGCCCTTGCCCCCTCCCCCCATGGAGAGTGGGCACAGGTCCCAACTCCTTAATGATTATTACTTATATGTGCAACACTCTATTTTTTCATTTCCTCCTCTGGGAAATGAGTCTGAGTGGCTGACTTGAAGTTACAGAGAGGCAAGTTTACACAACCACCTTCCTGATGGTTCAGCTCTCTACTTGGTTTCTAGAGACGACTAAATTAATGACGACTGATTCAAGTTGATGTACAGCAGAGACCACCACGATGTAAGGCAATTACTCTGCAAAAAGAAAAGTTAAAATGTAAAGCAATTTCCAACAGCTATAATTCAATAAAATCCCCTGAATATTAAAAAAAAAAAATGGTTCTGTTACTGCAGTACTTTCTTTCTGTTGGCCTGGGCATAATAAGTCACTTCTGGAAAATGCCAAGTCTTACATTTGGATCAATCAACAAAATGATTTTCAATCTCAGTGGTTCTATAATAATAATTTTTTAAAGAAAATATCTTTCTGGTAGAAATGGAATAGAGTACTAATTTCCAAATGTATAAAACAAATAGATTGGGGGTGTGGTCAGTCAGCTATCAAATAAGAAGCTGTTCCTTACTCTGTAGCAAGTATTTGTTATAGATTCCATTCATTTGTTTCTGTGTGTTAATAATAGTCTTGTGGAAACAGTGGCATTCTCAAGCAAGGTAATATATTAGGTTATTATCAGCTGCAATAATTGTGATAGGTTAGATTATTTACAATATTTACATACTAGGCTTAGGACTCAAGGTGGGCAGATATAATACCCTGCTTTTTAATTTTGGGCTCAGATGATGTCTTGCTTTGTCCAGAGGATTATCAGCAGACTTGAATTGTGATTGTATCATTGGNCATATTAGGTTATTATCAGCCACAATAATTGTGATAGGTTAGATTATTTACAATATTTACATACTAGGCTTAGGACTCAAGGTGGGCAGATATAATACCCTGCTTTTTAATTTTGGGCTCAGATGATGTCTTGCTTTGTCCAGAGGATTATCAGCAGACTTGAATTGTGATTGTATCATTGGCCTTGATCTCTTACTGTCATTGTCAAACTACCCCCCAGGAGGCTGCTGTCCCTTCACCCTGGGCCCCAGAATAACATGTTGGAGACTGGAGTCCAGGAGCAATGAAGTCTAGCCTAGACCAGCTACCCTAGGCTGTAAGTTGTTTGTATGTTTGTAAGTTTGTTGTAAGTTTTTATGTTTTTAGGTGGTTTGCTATGTAAAAAGGGCTAACAAATACACTAACAACATGGGTTGCTCAGTGGTAAAGAATCCACCTACAGTGCTGGAGACTTGGCCACACAGGTTTAGTCCCTGGTTGGGAACATCCCCTGGAGAAGGAAATGGCAACTCACTCCAGTATTCTTTCCAGGAAAATCCCATGGATAGAGGAGCCTGGTGGGCTACGGTCCATGGAGTTGAAATGAGTTGGTTACTTCTGGCAACAACAACAACAAAAATGATAATGACTGTTAATTGGACATTTACTGGTTTAAGGTGTTATACATATATTGTCCCATTTAATTCTTACCTTAAGCCTCTGGGTGAGACATCATCCAGGTTTTGGAACAAGATATAGTTAATGTCAGAGACAATATTTTTTAAAATGTGTATTTTCAGTTTTTTTTTGTTTGTGCCACAGAGTGTGTAGGATCTTAGTTCCCCAGCCAGAGATCAAACCCATATCCCTGCATTGGAAGGGTGGAGTTTTAACCACTGGATCACGAGGGAAGTCCAGAGCCAATAATTGAGCCCAATCTTTTATGACTTCAAAGGCAGTGCTCTTAAATGCTTTCAGAATTAAGTAATTCAGTAAAATTAATAGATGAGAATGAGACCCTAAATCTGACCTCCTGGCCAAGACCCAGAGGCCTGTACGATTTACCCATCTCACTTTGTTTTCTCAATGTGGCTCTGGCAACCTTGATATTCTTTGGAACCCTCAAACTTGCTCAAATTTACCTCTATCAAGCCTTCAAAAGTGTCTCCCCCCGCCCCTAACTCCTTTTCTGTCCTTTTATGGCTGGCAATTTCTCATCCCTGGGATTCAGAAAGATCTAACAGACCATCTTAAGGTAGCCTTCTCTTCACTATTTTCTCTCTTTATCCTGTTTGTTTCTTTCATAGCATCAAAGCAGTTTACAGTTATCTTGTACACTTGCTTTTGCTGTTTCCTTCCCCCAGTTCAAGTCCAAGAGGCAAGGCCACGCTCTTACGGACTGCAGTATCCAGAGCATCTAGGGCAGTGCCTAGGTGCTCAGCAAATATTTGGAGAATGAATGAGTGAACCTATGAGGAATAGGACAGGAACATGAAGAGCAGGCTGGTGAGCGGTGAACTCCAGACCTATGCCGGACAACACGGAGGGCAACCCTGGGTAACTAGAGGGAGAGTTAGGGTTTAGGGGATACAGGACAGGGGGCAAGGCTGCAGAGATAAGAAAGAAATGTCAGACAAACATTGCCTGCTCCATAACCACACACACACACACACACACACACACACACACACAGCTTCCACGAGGTTCTCAATAGACTTTATTCCTTGAGACTCTTTAAACCGGAATATATACTATTGAAAACACACACTAGCATGTGTATCATGACTTTTCAATTTGAATTGTATCTGTCATTTCCTTAGGTTAGAGAAAGAGGTTAACACGAGAAACAAAAAGGAGCAGCCTCACAATAACCAATGCAAGGAGAACAAGGGCACCACATCACATGGGACCTTGAGTGATTCCCTGTTACCTTCACACAGGATCCTAAGACTCGAGAGTAAAGTTCAGACCGGAGCCCCACAGCACTGATGCTCTCACTGGTGATTTTCCTGGGGGGTGAGAATGGTAACTCTTATCACATGAGGACGAAAGCAAAGCAAGATCTTGACAGGATGATGTGTGACAAGGTTCTGAAAGGGTAGGTTTCACACTGGAGAAGCACAGCAGCGTGAAGCTTGACTTCCAAATCTGACTGTGGGATGAAGTACAGATGGATCCTCAAGGATTATATTTTAAATGAAACCTCACTTCTGTTACCTCGCTATGTTGTTATTTTTTAGTCGCTGTGTGGCCCACCAGGCTCCTCTCTCCATTTTCCAGGCAAAAATACTGGAGTGGGCTGCTGTTTCCTTCTCCAGGGGATCTTCCTGACCCAGGGATTGAGCCCATATCTGCTGCATTAGCAGGCGGATTCTCTCCCACTGAGCCACCAGGGAAGCCCTTACCTATAGTCCCTATACTAGCCATCAATTGCTTATTCCAAAATGCTGCACATTATGATTGATGAGGGTACCGGTTAAGAAAAACAGTTTTTTCCTGTTTTTCTCCTCAGAATACAAGGTTGTACTTACCGAATCTATTCACTTACTGATCTAACAATATTATTCAGCTCCTACTATCTTAGGCACTAAAATATATTATGATGGTTCAAGGAGTTGAGAACTTATGAAACAGTACTAGAGAGTCCTTACGGGGAGCATCTCTTACTTGACTTCTTAAAAGAGGGGAGACCTCGAATATTCCATTTTATTTTCCCCTAAAATAACAACTGTGGTGATATGATGCAATATAAGAATGGAGTATGACAGTTTAAAAAAAAGTAAAGAAGAATGACAAAGAATATTTTAGGATCTGCTTGTGAGTGTTTTGAAGTATCAGAAATACATAGTATGAAATACTCATATGGCACTGTTTACTTTGATTGACTCATTTCATCCTTATAGGCATTAACTTTTTATTNAGTAAAGAAGAATGACAAAGAATATTTTAGGATCTGCTTGTGAGTGTTTTGAAGTATCAGAAATACATAGTATGAAATACTCATATGGCACTGTTTACTTTGATTGACTCATTTCATCCTTATAGGCATTAACTTTTTATTTGCCCCATTTTACAGTTGAAGAAACTGAGACACAGGAGTTTGAGGAGACTGTCATTACCACCCATCTAAGAAATGAAAGCACCAGGGCTTCCCCCAAGGTAGACTGGCTTCAGAGTCCACGCTATACCAGATGGTGAATTGACCAAGCCCTAAGGGACAGTACTTATGAGAAAGTTCCAGCATCCCCAAGTGGACAAAGAATGCTCATCTTTTGACCCCTCATACATGTAAATCCCACTGCATGAGATGTCTTGCTCTCTTTGCCTGGCATTATCCTTAAGATACATCCTAGCAGGGGATGTATCCTCCAGTCTGGATTGTGTCATTCTCCTATGCTCTATCGCCTCTTATACCTGTGACATTGAGCTTCAACTCACCTTCNGTAGATGTTGTGGCTAAAAATCTTCAGCTTCCAGTGGCAGCAGCAACTCATGTGGTCATCTCCTGGGGAGCCACTTTTGTGTGTGATACAGAGTGTCATTCTTCAAAGTACTCTTGAGCCTATTTCTTCACCTCTCCAGGGGTCCCGTGCATCATCCAGTATCCTGTAAGTATCCTGCCAGGACTCACTGCCCAGGTACCCCAGCCTGGCTGCACATAGGGATATAGGTCTGAGGGTCTTGCAGCAAACCACCCATGCAGGGCTTGTTGTGTTTTCAATTTCTACAGTGGTATTTTTACAGAATTCTAAAGAGAGCTCCCAAAGAATTCATTTGCGCATCTGCAAAGATTTCAGTCTGAAATTATTTGAGTTGAATGATTCTATCATTGGGATTTCAGTCTGTTTTCTCTTTTTCATTCCCTGTTCCTTTTAAGTTGAGTGACATGGGCAGAGCAGTTTCCTCTCTAAACTGCTGGTGGTTCAGGGATTTCATAGATCACCTCACTCAGATTCTCCTGTAGGGACTAGTTTCAAAGCACTGGCCCTAGTTGATAATCGCATTCACTGGCCGTCTGAGTCTGTCTACCTCCCTGAAGTAGCTGCATCCTACTGTTGCTGTGATAAATCTTGACCCTTGAGAAAGGAACATTGTATTCCAGGTCCTGGATCATCTGGGAGAAGTAATCAGAATGGCAATCTCTGGACAAAGTCAGTGTTGCAGAAGTTTTTTTGTTTTGGGGGGTTTTTTTTGCTTCCAAAAGTAGGTTATTCTGTTTGTGTTTTACATAACAGTGGGATGCTATGTTACAGTGGAATGCAGAGGTAAGAAAAGCATTGTCTTAGAGTGTCTATAGCTTAAGTTAGCTTTCATCCATGGAAGTTCAGTGGCTCATCTCTGACATCAGGATTTGAATTAGAAGATGCAAGTGTCCAACTTCAATTTGGTTTCTAAAACATGTAGTTAAAGCACCTTAATGCTGCAATAATAAATGCATCTTTAAGTATGTCCTTCAAGCACAGCTTTTGGGAGATTCATTTCATATTTCAGAGATTACTTAGCTACAGTGTACAATAAACAATGATACGATCTCCTATGATATGAGAATGCTTTGACCCTCAATTAGACATGCCTTTGGTTTTTTTTTTTAATTAATGGGGCAGATTTGTGCTTAAGGCATCCTTGTTTTTCATTGTTGTTTAGTCACTAAGTCATGTCCAACTCTTTGTGATCTCTTGGACTGTAGCCCTCTGTCCTTGGAATTGCCCAGGCAAGAATACTGGAGCGGGTTGCCATTTCCTTCTGTAGGGTATCTTCTCAACCCAGGGATTGAACTTGAGTCTCCTGTGTCTCCTGCATCTCCTTCACTGGAAGACGGGTTCTTTACCACTAAGCCCCAGGGAGGCTTGAGCATCCATGCTTCCTGTGATATGTAGCTGGCTAGGTTTAGACTGATCCTGTGCTATGGGTTACAGGATAGAATTTTGATTGGAAGAATCACAAACAGGATCACATACATGCTTTTAATTCTATTAGTATATTGAGTCTGTTGCAAATATTTAAATATCAGGAGATTTTACATAAAAGAATATGTATCTGACTTTTTTTTTGAAAGAGCTAAAAAAAAAAATCAGAAAGTTTGAGATTCATCATGCCTCATGCCAGCTGGGTCCAAGGATGGCTGCCTCCTTTAGAGGATCAGCTACTTTCATTTTTATCTAGGTCCCCAGCCTGCCCTTCCCTTTCACAACTAACTGTCTGGTGTTGAAAAGCATTTGGGTTTGTAATCCTTGCTTACAGGCTGTTTTATTTATTATCCATGGAAAGATATTGGCTTTAATTAAATTACTTCCATCCAGTGGTCCTCTCTGATGGAAGAGGTACAGCTTTCCCAGTTATTTTCACCAGAAATGCATTTTATACTCTTAATGGGATTAAGCCCTGTAGCTTGTGAATCAGCAACTCTATTAGGTTCATAGAGAAGATCTGTCTATATAAAAGACATTCTTGTAACTCAACTAATTTTTGACACTCAGAAAATAGAGTACTTCAAATGATTAAAATAATTAGTAAAATTCTTCATCTTAAGATTCTGTGGGCTCTCAAGATTTTTAAAGTCCTCTATACTGTGAGCTAATCCACCCATGTCAGCCTCCACTCCTTTTGCCATGTCATCCCTCCAAGCAGGACAGTCTCCTCGGGACCTCTAAATATTCAAAATCTTTCTTTTTAGACTCAGTTTAATTCTCAGCTTATGCCCTGGCTAAGGGGACAACATGATTCAATTTGTGACAATCCCAGAATTATTAACAGCATTTCTATTGTTCTCAAAGTGTCCATGTTTGAGTCCTACCCCTGGCAGCCTCAGTTGATAGTGATACCTGTGTTTGTGATGATCATAACACAGAAGGGCCCATGTTCTAGAGTTTAGCAATTATAATTTTCTTATTATATAGCAGATTCTTTGAATAGAAAGATTTCTTTTTGTCAACATCAAATATAATGGGCAAAAATAAGAATACACAGAAAAGCTATACAAAAAAGATTTTAGTGACCCAGATAAGCACGATAGTGTGATCAATCACCTAGAGCCAGAAATCCTGGAATGCAAAGTCAAGTGGGCCTTAGGAGCATCACTATGAATAAAGCTACTGCAGGAGATGGAATTCCAGCTGAGTTATTTCAAATCATAAAAGATGATGCTGTGAAAGTGCTCCCTCAATATACCAGCAAATTCGGAAAACTTAGCAATGGCCACAGGACTGGAAAAGGCCAGCTTTCATTCCATCTCCAAAGAAAAGCAATGTCAAAGAGTGTTCAAACTACTGCACAATTGCACTCATCTCACACACTAACAAAGTAATGCTCAAAATTCTCCAAGCTAAGCTGTAATAGTATGTGAATTTAAAACTTTCAGATGCTCAAGCTGGATTTAGAAAAGGCAGAAGAAGCAGAGATCAAATTACCACCATTGGTTGGATCATTGAAAAAGCAAGAAAAACATCTACTTCTGCTTTATTGACTATGCCAAAGCCTTTGACTGTGTGGATCACAATAAACTGTGGAAATGCTTAAAGAGATGGGAATACCAGACAACCTGACCTGCCTCTTGAGAAATCTGTATGCAGGTCAGGAAGCAACAGTTAGAACTGGACATGGAACAACAGACTGGTTCCAAATAGGAAAAGGAGTACGTCAAGGCTGTATATTGTCACCCTGCTTATTTAACTTATATGCAGAGTACATCATGAGAAGTGCTGGGTTGGAAGAAGCACAAGCTGAAATCAAAATTCCTGTGAGAAATATCAATAACCTCAGATATGCAGATGACACCACCCTTATGGCAGGAAGTGAAGAGGAACTAAAAAGTCTCTTGATGAAAGTGAAAGTGGAGAATGAAAAAGTTGGCTTAAAGCTCATTATTCAGAAAACTAAGATCATGGCATCTGGTCCCATCACTTCATGGCAAATAGATGGAGAAACAGTGGAAACAGTGACAGACTTTAATTTTTTGGACTCCAAAATCACTTCAGATGTTGACTATAGCCTTGAAATTAAAAGACACTTGCTCCTTGGAAGAAAAGTTATGACCAACCTAGACAGCATATTAAAAAGCAGAGACATTTGCCAACAAAGGTCCATCTAGTCAAAGCAATGGTTTTTCTGGTAGTCGTGTATGGATGTGAGAGTTGGACTATAAAGAAAGCTGAGCGCTGAAGAATAGGTATTTTTGAACTGTGGTGTTAAAGAAGACTCTTGAGAGTCTCTTGGACAGCAAGGAGATCTACCCAGTCTATCTTAAAAAGTAAATCAGTCCTGAATATTTATTGGAAGGATTGATGCTGAAGCTGAAACTCCCAACACTTTGGCCACCTGAAGCAAAAAACTGACTCATTTGAAAAGCCCCTGATGCTGGAAAAGATTGAAGGCTGGAGGGGAAGGGGACCACAGAGGATGAGATGTTTGAATGGCATCACTGACTCAATGGACATGAGTTTTAGTAAACTCTGGGAGTTGGTTATGGACAGGAAGACCTGGCATGCTGCAGTCCATGGGGTCACAAAGAGTCAAACACAGTTGAGTGACTGAACTGAACTGAGATGAATATTCTATTATTTTATGTGCCATATCTGCTTTATCTGTTCCTCTGTTGATGGACACTTAGATTATTTTCATAACTTGGCATTACAAATAATGCTGCTGTGAGCATTGGGGTGCCTGTGTCTTTTTGAATTAGTGTTTTTGTTTTTTCAGTTATACACACAGGAGTCAAATTGCTGGGTCATATGGTAGTTCTATTTTTAGAGAGTAGGTTTACTTTTGCCTGATTTTTTTCTTGCTTCTAAGTTGGTCTTGACTAATTGTTCCTTTTACCCAAGTTCAAAGTACACATTCCCAGACTAAACATGGGCTGCTATATAATTAGTGAAAACATATGACACAGAAGTCAATCCTGAGAAACAGTTCTCTCAGTGTCTATGAAAATGTCTTCCAGATGAGTGTTCACAGCAAGTGCTTGAATATATAAGAAGATGAATGATTCTGTGTAAAATTATCTTAAAGTTTCCTTTATATTATTTAGACTGGATTTCTTGATAACACTAGATTGTGCTATTTTAGGTAGCGATTAGGTACTATTAGGTACCTATTTTAGGTAGCAAATCACTTGACTACTTATTTAGGTTGATTTTGGATAGTTTCTTTTATTTTTTAATGATTTCTTTTTTGTTTTTAGAAGAAATATAGCCTCAAAGGTTAGAAATCTCTAGATTTTTCTAGAAATTTCTGAGGCTTCAACATTTTTTTCAAAGGAAAAAGTTAACATGTGTTCTGAAAAGAAACTCTAAATCAGGACTGGAGATATAGAATAGAGATATAGCATGTAATAGCTAGAAGAAATATGAGATCCTGTATAATATAAATCTTTGATTTTTAAAGGGTGAATAATGAAGTCTACAAGGCTAAGTTTACTTATTTGGAGGCTGCCCACAGAGAATTCTTTAGGCAATGAGGAAGGATGAGAGTCTCTAGCAACAGTCATCTGGGGCTTCCCAGATGGCTCAAGCAGTAAAGAATCCACCTGCCAATGTAGGAGTCACAGGAGACTCAGGTTCGACCCCTGGGTCAGGAAGATCTCCTGGAGGAGGAAATAGCAACCAATTCCAGTATTCTTGCCTGAGGAATCCCATGGACAGAGTAGCCTTGAGGGGTGCAATCCGTAGGATCACTGAGAGTGAGACACAGCTGAGCATTCACACACAGCCAGTCACAAAAGAGTTGAAAAATGGAAGGAACTTTCAAACTTGTAGTAACTATGGAGGTACAATACATATATAGTAAGCAACTGGAGTGCTTCTCTCAATATGAAAAAGTTGACCCACCAGCTGTCTCAATGACATATTAACTAAGCCAACAGGAAAAATTTAAAGAGCAAAGGTAAAATGTAAACAGTCATCATGAAGCTGTCAGACCAAGAGAGTGTTACTATAAGAGATCAAAATCAAGCACTAGTCTTTTATAAAAGCATGGATAGGGGACTGGCAGATGGCTGCCTTGGATCCTTTAAATATGGAACGAAGCTTGACGTTGAAAGAGATTAAATTGACCATTAGAGGACAAAATTTATATACATCCAAAGTTTAGAATGATGCTCCAAGTAGAATGAAATCAGATGCAGAGACTTGAAGGTGTAAGAAACCATGGGTTCTATTCCCAGTTTTTAAGGAATCTCCACAGTGTTCTCCCTAGTGGCTGTACCAGTTTGCATTGCCACCAAGAGTATAAGTTCAGTTCAGTTCAGTCTCTCAGTCATGTCCGACTCTTTGCAACTCCATGAATCGCAGCATGCCAGGCCTCCCTGTCCATCACCAATTCCTGGAGTTCACTCAGACTCATGTCCATCGAGTCCGTGATGCCATTCTGCTATCTCATCCTCGTTCATCCCCTTCTCCTCCTGCCCCCAATCCCTCCCAGCAT
This sequence comes from Raphicerus campestris, assembly GCA_006410735.1. Lineage (NCBI taxonomy): Eukaryota > Metazoa > Chordata > Mammalia > Artiodactyla > Bovidae > Raphicerus > Raphicerus campestris. The sequence continues at coordinate 138,801 of SJYW01015042.1, forward strand.
CAGAGTCTTTTCCAGTGAGTCAACTCTTCACATGAAGTGGCCAAAGTACTGGAGCTTCAGCATTAGCATCATTCCTTCCAAAGTAATCCCAGGGCTGATCGCCTTCAGAATGGATTGGTTGGATCTCTTTGCAGTCCAAGGGACTCTCAAGAGTCTTCTCCAACACTACATTTCAAAAGCATCAATTCTTTGGTGCTCAGCCTTCTTCACAGTTCAACTCTCACATCCATACATGACCACAGGAAAAACCATAGCCTTAACTGCTGCTGCTGCTGCTAAGTCGTTTCAGTCGTGTCCGACTCTGTGCAACCCCACAGACGGCAGCCCATCAGGCNAAACCATAGCCTTAACTGCTGCTGCTGCTGCTAAGTCGTTTCAGTCGTGTCCGACTCTGTGCAAACCCACAGACGGCAGCCCATCAGGTTCCCCCATCCCTGGGATTCTCCAGACAAGAACACTGGAGTGGGTTGCCATTTCCTTCTCCAATGCATGAAAGGGAAAAATGAAAGTGAAGTCACTTAGTCATGTCTGACTGTTAGCAACCCCATGGACTGCAGCCCACCAGGCTCCTCTGTTCATGGGATTTTCCAGGCAAGAGTACTGGAGTGGGGGGCCATTGTCTTCTCCATAGCCTTGACTAGATGGACCTTAGTTGACAAAGTAATGTCTCTGCTTTTGACTATGCTATCTAGGTTGGTCATTGTTTCCCCATCTATTTCCCATGAAGTGATGGGACCAGATGCCATGATCTTTGTTTTCTGAATGTTGAGCTTTAAGCCAACTTTTTCATTCTCCACTTTCACTTTCATCAAGAGGCTTTTTAGTTCCTCTTCACTTTCTGCCATAAGGGTGGTGTCATCTGCATGTCTGAGGTTACTGATATTTCTCCCAGCAATCTTGATTCCAGCTTGTGTTTCTTCCAGTCCAGCATTTCTCATGATGTACTCTGCATATAAGTTAAATAAGCAGGGTGACAATATACAGCCTTGACGTACTCCTTTTCCTATTTGGAACCAGTCTGTTGTTCCATGTCCGGTTCTAACTGTTGCTTCCTGACCTGCATACAGATTTCTCAAGAGGCAGGTCAGGTTGTCTGGTATTCCCATCTCTTTAAGCATTTTCCACAGTTTATTGTGATCCACACAGTCAAAGGCTTTGGCATAGTCAATAAAGCAGAAGTAGATGTTTTTCTGGAACTCTCTTTTTTTTTCCATGATCCAGCGGATGTTAGCAATTTGATCTCTGGTTCATCTGCCTTTTCTAAAACCAGTTTGAACAATAGGAAGTTCATGGTTCACGTATTGCTGAAGCCTGGCTTGGAGAATTTTTAGCATTGCTTTACTAAGAAGATTCCCTTTTATCCACACCTCCAGAATTTATTGTCTGTAGACTCTTTAATGATGGCCATTCTGACAGGCAAGAGATGACACCTTATTGTGGTTTTGATTTGCATTTCTTGAATGATGAGTGATATTGAACATCTTTTCATTGACCCAGCAATCCCACTGCTGGATATATACCCCAAGGAAACCAGAACTGAAAAAGACACACATACCCCAAAATTCACTGCAGCACTATTTACAATAGCTAAGGCATGGAAGCAACCTAGGTGTCCATCAGCAGACGAATAGATAAGGAAGTTGTGGTACATATACACAATAGAATATTACTCAGCTATAGAATGGAATGCATTTGACCCAGGTGTAATGAGGTGGATGAAACTGGGACTTATTATATAGAGAGATGCAGGTCAGGAAGAGAAAGCCAAATACTGTATATTAACACATATTTATGGAATTTAGAAAAATAATAACAATGATTCTACANTCCTGGCCAAGCTTCTCTATTTTCCCAGCAGACTCTACTGAAATCACTGAATGGCTGATGTTGAATCTGTCCAAGAGGTAACATCCCTACAGAAGTAAAGAAAAAATGAAAAGCCTGGAGGAAATATGTTAGGAGTTTCCAGTAGTATTAGGTTCACACTGACTCCACATGTGATTTTCTGGATGTCTGTTTATAGAGTCACACCTAGGCATTCACACATGTTTAATATTGATAACATGTCCATTCTAGAAAACTTGAGCATTTCTAATTCTTAAATAATGATTGATGAATAATCCATTTTTTTTTGCAAAATCAATGATGTAATAATAACTAATGCTTCTTATCTAGACAAATGCATATTTTGAGGTAGAGAAGAACTGATTGGTGAAGTTGAAAGTAACTTACACCTTAGAAAATACCATTTATGTCCTTTTTACTGTTTATGCAGCCAAGAAGTAGAAAAATAGACATATTCATATGTACAATCTAAATTTCTGTGAAGGACAATTTCAACAATTTTATAGGAAATGTGATTTTATGCTCAAAGACACAGGAAAATGCCATCCTGATTGTCAACAAGGCAAAAGTCATTGCTATTAACTGTATATCAGTAAGTGAGATGTCAATATTGAACCAGATTCTAGAATGGAGACATTCTAGAAAGGAAGACAGTTGAGTAGGCCTGAGTTCATGACAGTATCCAAAAGCTACTTTCTAGTACAAGTGTCACCTTGAAGGAAGGTACTTGGAGAAGGGAACTTGCTGAATACATTATCAATTATTTTGAATAAAAACGTGGAGGACACTATCATTAAATATGTTTATAGCATGCATATGTGGCTTCCCTGGTGGCTCAGAGGTTAAAGCGTCTACCTCCAATGCGGGAGACCTGGGTTCGATCCCTGGGTTGGGAAGATTCCCTGGAGAAGGAAATGGCAACCCACTCCAGTGTTCTTGCCTGGAGAATCCCATGGACGGAGGAACCTGGTAGGCTACAGTCCACAGGGTCACAAAGAGTCGGACACGACTCAGCGACTTCACCTCATATGATGAATAGCCCAAGTCGTGGCAATTTAAAGTATGTGTAAAAATCTAACAAGATGGAAATTAGTAGGAAAAATTTACCATGTTTATTAAGATGACAAGCTAGAGATTACTTAGCCACAGCACATATCCAAATCTATGGCATAGCAAGTTCAAAACATTACAGCAATATTATGAGGCAAATGTAGCTGGCATTGCTCTAGGAATCACATCTAGAACCAGGGAGGTGATATTCCAGTTCTGCTTCTGTGTGCCCAACAGCATATGCAATAGAGCATGAAACTCATGTACTAGCCAGGGCTATAGAATAATTTTTTTAAAAGCCCATGTCCTTAATTTAAGGTGAATTCCCAGGATAGCAAAGAAACTTAAAATCTGAGACATGAGACAATGCTGAAGCAAATGGGTAAGGGAAGAGTTCAAATATGTAAAGGCTGTCATATAGAGGAGTAGCTTGATTTTCCCCTTAGTGATCCCCCAAAGCAGAATTCAAACAGTAAATGGAAGCTACAGAAAGGCAAGTTTTGGCTCAATGTCTAAGGGGAGAAATCTAAGAAGAGTGGGGCTGTTTAAATATGGAATGAGGGGTGAATCATCCATCATTAGAGGCATTCAAGAATGGGCTGGGAAAGAATGGGGTTTTTGTCTGTTTGTTTTGCCACTAATATTTCTTGTGGGACTAGCAGAATTTTCCCAACCAGAGATGCTATAGTTCTCTAAAAGTAGAGAAAAACACATTTGATCAAGACTTTCGCTGTAAAATTTTATAATTTATTTTAGGGACTATGAAAATGGAGATTATTATGAAAGACAACAGAGTACTCAGCATTAATTGCTCTCCAGTAGCACTTGTCTTATGCTCTACAAAGCCACCAGGAGTTCTTGGCTATGTACATACTGCCTTCCCCATTGGATAGCAGGTCCCTTGTGAAGAAAACACAGTCTCTCATTCACATCAATGTACTCACTACAAGAGTCCATTTTATCAGCCCTATTTCTTTAAAACCTCCTAGAATTCAAGTCATCCCTCTCCCCTATTATTTTATGTTTATCCAGGTCAAAAGTGTTAATTAAGCCAAACCCTCATGGTTTGTCCTCTGGTGTAGTTTAAGTCTGCTGCTGCTGCTGCTGCTGCTAAGTTGCTTCAGTCGTGTCCGACTCTGTGCGACCCCATAGACAGCAGCCCACCAGGCTCCCCTGTCCCTGGGATTTTCCAGGCAAGAACACTGGAGTGGGTTGCCATTTCCTTCTCCAATGCATGACAGTGAAAAGTGAAAGAGAAGTCGCTCAGTCATATCCGACTCTTAGCGACCCCATGGTCTCTCTGGCTTTAGCCAAAAGCAGTTTCTGATTGCCTACTTGAACCCTATGAAATCATTATGACTTCACAAAAGGAGTGAACACTTGGATCAGCCAGGGTCATAGCGTGGTTCTATGTGATTTATGTCGTTGGATCTTCAGCTTTCATTTTTTTGGAGTCCTAGAGTTATAGAAATCCTCTCAGAGCACCTCAAACTCTGATCTGCCTTCCACTCAGGGACTGACAAGAAAGGCTACATCTGGGAGTGCTGGTTCACCTCTGAATCCCCTGGAAGTCCTCGCGAGGAGTCCCACACTGTCTCCTCTGTGAAGGCTGCTGGAATAGGACTATTACATAATGTAATGAGGCAGGGTGGTGAGGGACAAGCAGGGAGCAGGACGACTCAGAGTTCTAGACATTTCTGAGTAGCTTGATTAGGTTTCCTTTTCTAACGATGGGCTAAGTATTCCGGTATGTCTTTTCTCGTCCCCTCTTTCCAGCATCCCCCGCCTCCTCCATCCATCCCTGAATTTTCCCCTCTCATCCCCCAGAGAACTCAAGATAAAGACATAGTCAGGCTTGGTCAAGGGGAAAAAACATTCCATCCACCCCAGTGGCGGGTGTGACCGGTTGTGTCTAAGCAGAATACTGAAGTGTTCAGGCAGCTGCTGTTCTTGCCAAAAATAGATCCTCCTCTTGTGGAATTTGCTTTGCTTCTCAGTTCATGCGAGTTCAGGTCACCACCTCATGGGACACAGTTCAATCTTCATCTGTTCAGTCAGTCATTTACTTCATGGTATTAGAGGAATGATTATTGAGGTTGTTGTGGTTAATAATGAATGATACCATTTTAGGAGTCCAGGGAGTGGTTCATGAATCTGGAGTCTCTAGGGCAGATTACCTTACCCTGGATAATGCCTTTATCCTTTAGTTTAGAAAATGAAAATCAAANCTAGAGTTATAGAAATCCTCTCAGAGCACCTCAAACTCTGATCTGCCTTCCACTCAGGGACTGACAAGAAAGGCTACATCTGGGAGTGCTGGTTCACCTCTGAATCCCCTGGAAGTCCTCGCGAGGAGTCCCACACTGTCTCCTCTGTGAAGGCTGCTGGAATAGGACTATTACATAATGTAATGAGGCAGGGTGGTGAGGGACAAGCAGGGAGCAGGACGACTCAGAGTTCTAGACATTTCTGAGTAGCTTGATTAGGTTTCCTTTTCTAACGATGGGCTAAGTATTCCGGTATGTCTTTTCTCGTCCCCTCTTTCCAGCATCCCCCGCCTCCTCCATCCATCCCTGAATTTTCCCCTCTCATCCCCCAGAGAACTCAAGATAAAGACATAGTCAGGCTTGGTCAAGGGGAAAAAACATTCCATCCACCCCAGTGGCGGGTGTGACCGGTTGTGTCTAAGCAGAATACTGAAGTGTTCAGGCAGCTGCTGTTCTTGCCAAAAATAGATCCTCCTCTTGTGGAATTTGCTTTGCTTCTCAGTTCATGCGAGTTCAGGTCACCACCTCATGGGACACAGTTCAATCTTCATCTGTTCAGTCAGTCATTTACTTCATGGTATTAGAGGAATGATTATTGAGGTTGTTGTGGTTAATAATGAATGATACCATTTTAGGAGTCCAGGGAGTGGTTCATGAATCTGGAGTCTCTAGGGCAGATTACCTTACCCTGGATAATGCCTTTATCCTTTAGTTTAGAAAATGAAAATCAAAACTGATACAGTTCATTGATGTGGACCTGGAAATTTCACTTTCATCAAGACAATTCATCACCTTAAAGAACAGAAAAGTAAGCATGAAGAAATAAAAAATGCTAAAAAGTGTCAAAGTAAATGACTACTGGATGCCAATTAGGAGGAGGGAAATTATCTTAGTTTTCACAGTATCTGAAAAGGTTTTAGGGCACAGCTCACATACGGAACTCAGGGAGTAAACACTTCCCTGCAGTGTCTGGAAATGATAGAATTTATGATAATAACTAGAATATATAAATGGGATGCATGATAAGTAAGTTTCAGAAAGAACTAGTCAAGGCATAGAAGCAAATGACTGTGAAGAGAAAATACTTGCATACCTGCCTCGATAGTCCAAGAAAGAGCAATCAAGTAAAACTGGCATGCACTTTGAACTCAACGTTTTAAGAATGAAAATGGACACTCATAATTGAAGGCAATGCAATATTTTTATATACAAATATGCCTGGCTTCATTCACCAACAATAACAGCATGTTGATTCCTTTTCCTTAGTCAAAGCATACACTAAGCATATATACTTTTTATCTAAGTATTTATGGGTACATTTGCAATGGAGAAATATTCCCCTGTTGAACACACCATATGTATTTTTTCTTTGAAAATCTAAATACTTAACCGAAGAACTGCTTCTGTAATCCATATTATGTAAGCAATGAGGTTAATTGGTTCCTATTTATCTGTACTTATAGGTCAATATAGAGAAATTTTTCATTGAGTCAAGCAAAGGTCTCTTTGCTTGTCACTTTGCTAGGGACATAAGGGAAGTAAACTAATATCCCCATTTATTCACAGAGTTAGCAAGTTTATTGAGGATTTGAGATTGATATGCATTATTAAAATAGCAATTAATGTCAGATTTTCTACTCACAAGCTAAAATGCATCTTACAGATACTATGTTAATGATTCTCAAATTTTAGTATGCAGGGAGCCAACAACAAAAAATGACCCAATAGGGCAGGGACTCTGCACTCTTGTCAAGCACTCTGTTATTTGAATACAGTTGGCCGGAGGAGCTTCCCAGGTGAGTCCATGAAGATTCAGAAGTTGTCAGGATGGATTTATAGAAAGCAGCAGATTTCAGATGAGTGTACTAGGTCAAATTTCAAGGATGGTGGGATTTAAAGACAAAGAGGAAAGTATTTTCTTAGAAGAGGGAAAGCCCTGAAGAAGAGCACAAACTTGAGAGTAAATGTGACATAATAAAGGGCCAACCAGAAAACAAGCCTGCGAGAAGTATGAAAGTTGGCACTAAAAGCTGATTTCCACTCCCCTTGCATCAATTATCTACACAACTCAGGTGTCTAACGTCTTCATGAACATAACCAGAATATATGCAGAAGAAATCTTTCTTTCTCTTTATGCCTGAACCTGATTTTCACATATGTGCTTAATCGCTTTGTCATGTCCAACTCTTTGCAACCCCTTGGACTGTAGCCTGCCAGGCTCCTCTGTCCATGGAATTCTCCAGGCCAGAATATTGGAGTGGGTAGCCATTCCCTTCTCCAGAGGATCTTCCTGACCCAGGGATCGAAGCCAGGTCTCCTGCATTGCAAGCAGATTCTTTACCATCTGAGCCACCAGAGAAACCTGATTTTCATGTGTTATGTCCAATTATAAGGCTTGATGGGAATTAAGAAAGGAAGCCCTAGAGTTACAATTGCTAAGCCAACCAAATTGTGTACCTATAGACAAACGCGAGATTTAATGGGTTAGTGCTTAGTGTCAAATGGTCATTATGGCAGAAAAATGGCATAGTACCCCGCCAAAAAAAACCAAAACTCACATCTTAGGTGCCAGAAATAGCTGAATTTAAATCATTGTTGTACCACTTACTAGTGAAGACATTAAAGTTGGCCTCTTTGGAATTTAAACTTTCCAATTTAAGAGAAATAATTATAAAAGCACGTACAATTCCTATAACTTGTATTGGATTTTGAAGACTGAATGAGATGGTAAATCTGACAAAGTAGCTGGCAGAGAAGGTGAAGGTGAAGGTGAAGTCGCTCAGTCGTGTCCGTCTCTTTGTGACCCCCTGGACTGTAACCTACTAGGCTTCTCCGTCCGTGGGATTCTCCAGGCAAGAATACTGGAGTGGATTGCCATTTCCTTCTCCAGGGGATCTTCCTGACCCAGGGATCGAACCCAGATCTCCTGCATTGGAGGCAGATGCTTTAACCAATGAACAATATTTGTAATATTTTCTATTTATAAAGATGTTTTAAATGGATTAATCCATGGTTATACAATGATATACTTACTTCCCTGGTGGCTCAGATGGTAAAGCGTCTGCCTACAGCGCTGGAGACATGGGTTCAATCCCTGGGTCAGGAAGATCTCCTGGAGAAGGAAATGGTAACCCATTCCAGTATTCTTGCCTAGAAAATCCCATGCATGGAGTAGCCTAGTAGGCTGCAGTCCATGGGATCGCAAAGAGTCGGACACGACTGAGCGACTTCACTTTCACTTTCTATACAATGATATGATTTGTTTTAGATCAGACAGAGAAAACATCACAATTGTGATATAGGGCTTCCCTGGAGGCTCAGACGGTAAACAATCTGCCCGCAATGCAGAAGACCCAGGTTCCATCCCTGGGTTGGGAAGATCCCCTGGAGAAGGAAATGGCAACCCACTCCAGTTTTCTTGCCTAGAGAAACCCATGGACAGAGAAGCCTGACAGGCAACAGTCCACCAGGTCACAAAGAATTGGACACGACTGAGAGACTAACACTTTCATTTCACTTTCATTTTCAAAAGAGATTTATGCTTTTCTGTGCAAATAAGAGGTGAAATTTGACAACTATGTAACTGTTTAGCAATGTGATGTGTTGTAAAATACACCTTAAGATACGTTTCTAAAGGGCCCAAAGTCTCCCATTCGAGCTTCACTCCCTGCTGGTGCTCACAGAGGTATCCAATCATATCAGTCATTCGTGGTTAGTGTGAATTGTTTGGTCAGATCTTTTAACTTAGTGACAGTGGAGAGAAAACTCCTGAAACAGGAGATTGGCTGGATGTAAAGAAAAGATAGAACCATTCTGTAATAAGGAGCAGCCACAGAAGATGAAGCTGGCTAGATCCTCAGGCCATCATAGCGGAGGTCCTGCAAAAATTGGTCTGATGAGAAATGGGAACCAGAATAGAGAAAATGACGCAAAGAATGGAGGCCCTGATGAAATGTCAAGTGTTTTTCCTGTAGCCTCCTTCTCGCGGGAGTACCACCGTTCCCTGCATGCATAGGCCTTCATTTCTATTAAATATCCCACAAATGCCTTTTCCTTTTTGGTGTCATCTCACAGAGCAAAATCTTCTATGATGAGAAAGTGAGGCTCAAATAGTCTCACCAGGTGGCCAAAGTAAATCTGAGAACAGAAATGATTTCTCCAAAAAATATATATTAAAAAAGCATGCAATGAACTTTGCAGAGTGTGATACAGGAAAAAAAAAAGTATCAAAGGTGTTTGAAGTAATTCATTCCTTTCACGTGTTTTTCAACACTATGATTACTGCTCCTTTACCACTGCTCACTATTTACTACTATTATTTATAATTACCCTCCCTTTTTTTCACCTGAGAAACTCAAGGTGGAATGTGCCTTTCTGGTTTTCAGACTTTTTTTTTTCTGTTTAATATTCTGATTTTCCTAAATCACTATGGATGATATATCTTTAGAAATTTAAACTTGTAGAGGGAAAAGGTGTTTTCCCATCTACATTAGCAGTACAGTGAGGTGAGTTNGAATGTGCCTTTCTGGTTTTCAGACTTTTTTTTTTCTGTTTAATATTCTGATTTTCCTAAATCACTATGGATGATATATCTTTAGAAATTTAAACTTGTAGAGGGAAAAGGTGTTTTCCCATCTACATTAGCAGTACAGTGAGGTGAGTTTTGTTGAAAGAATTCTCTTTCTTGATGGGAAAAAAAGCAGAGTTACATTAGTGGGGAATTAGAAATAAGATCTACATGTTAATCATAGATTGCATAAAAGTGAAGTTATTTGTCACAAGAGAAATTGAGTATAGGATGGTGCAGTAGTAAAGAATCCACCTGCCAATGCAAGAGATGCAGGAGATGTGGGTTTGATCCCCAGGTGAGGAAGNCTGGAGAAGGAAATGGTAACCCATTCCAGTATTCTTGCCTGGAGAATCCCATGGACGGAGAAGCCTGGTAGGCTACAGTCCACAGGGTCGCAAAGAGCTGGACATGACTGAGCAACTTCTCTTTCACTTTCTAGTATTCTTGCCTGGAGAATCCCATGCACAGAGGAGCCTGGTGAGCTACAGTCCATGGGGTCACAAAGAGTCAGACACAACTGAGCAACTGAGCACACAACACACACAGAAGGAAATGTGTTTGGTTTATACCCAGGGCTAGTTGCTCAGCTGAGGTTCATTGGAGGATTAATTTACCAGACAATGAAAAATTAATCAATGACTCCCTAGCCCTAAGGTGTTTCAAAACATATCCTTGCTATTGCTGTCAGAACAGTTCCCATCTACACACACACACACACTCACTCTTAATTGATGCTTTTGAAGTGTGGTGTTGGAGAAGACTCTTGAGAGTCCCTTGGACTGCAAGGAGATCCAGCCAGTCCATTCTAAAGGAGATCAGCCCTGGGATTTCTTTGGAAGGAATGATGCTAAAGCTGAAACTTTTAAATTTAAAATTTAAATTTAAAATTTTTTTTTACTTTGGCTACCTCATGCGAAGAGTTGACTCATTGGAAAAGACTCTGATGCTGGGAGGGATTGGGGGCAGGAGGAGAAGGGGATGACAGAGGATGAGATGGCTGGATGGCATCACTAACTCGATGGACATGAGTCTGAGTGAACTCTGGAAGTTGGTGATGGGCAGGGAGGGCTGGCGTGCTGCGATTCATGGGGTCACAAAGAGTCAGACACAACTGAGCGAATGAACTGAACTGAATGACTGTACAAATTCCCTGATAATTATCTAGTCAATCCAGCCAGTATCAGCACAATAGTATCAACTCAATCCTGAAAAAGTCTTACAGGTGAGGACTGTAAGACATTATGATAACTTGGTTTCCTATCCAAAGAAGACACAGCATCCAAGAAATACACAGAACTGTGCATTTAAACAGTGAAAAAATTATTGTGTACCTGGGTGTGGTATTGGGGCTTCCCAGGTGATACTAGTGGTAAAGAACTTGCCTGCCAATGCAGAAAACACAGGAGACACAGCTTCAATCCCTGGATTGGGAAGATCCCCAGGAGGACATGATAACCCACTCCAGTATTGTTGCCTGGAGAATCCCATGGACTGAGGAGCCTGGTGGGATACAGTCCATAGGGTCGCAAAGAGGCAGGTATTACTGAAGCTTCCACATAGTATGCACGCACAGGTGTGATATTGGGGATCCATTAGCTATCAGTAGCATTGGTATTTATCTTTTGAATGAGAACAGAGAAGTTCTGAATGAGAGAAGTCAGGAGCTCTCCTCGGAGCCAAACTCCACAAAGGCAGTGGACTTTCAATATCTTATCTGAGCAGGCCCAGGAAAACTCATCTGTACGCAAAACTTGCCTTTCACATTGGAATTCCTACTCCTGGGATTGCTATTTTGATTCACAAACTGAAACTGTACTTCATTGGAAAGGATACTGGAGGCACCCAGTAAAGACTTGCTCAAGGTGCCACCCAAGGGTGGAGCCTCATAATCAGGGGACATCAAAAGGTGGGGAGGGAACTCCTTGCGGGCAGACTCAACCCAGCTCATGGTTTTGCCTCCTAGACTTAGACAATTTCTATTCCAGTTACAATACACAAACTAAATAAGGAGAGTTTTTGCCTTTCAAAAACCCTAGCAGAAAATGGTCTTTGATTTCTCACACTCTTGGGCTTATCTCTCCATGTGAATTGTGACAGTAAAACAATAAAAACTGAGATTTAATTTTAACTCATGTTGGTGAGTCTGGGGCAGTAAATGAAGATAATGAGCTAGAGAAATATTAATCCAGGTTGGTTATTTAATGCCTGCCCTTTATTTGAGGAGAACACTATTGAAGCCACTTGTGCAAGACAATGAAATTCTTCAGTTACATTTTAGTATATCGCCGGCTGCTCCTCGTAGTTTTCACTCTGTTGATTTTATTGCCATTGCCACTCATCCTCCGCTCAAAGGTAAGTGAACCTGGAGAACAGGCTGGTGGGTTTTCTGAGGTATCTAATTGTCCTTTATTGTTGCTATGCAATTATCTGTCTTGGAGCTGAAAGGGTGGTGACACCTTGGGCTTGAAATCAGGATGGTTATACATTGTATTTTGTCCACTTTTCTCCCTTTTAATGATTAATGCTGTTGATTCTCAGTGTGATTAACTAGAATAATTAAATAATATATTCAATCAGAATTGTTCTCTGCTTGGCAACCAGATGAGGAGAAGAACAAAAGAATCATGACTCTTGAGATCCCGTTGGTCTAGTTATCAATCTCCAGGGAGCATCCCAGGTTTACACAGTCCCTTGCCCTGAGACAAGGCAGCAATGTGGCACTGCGGGAAAGAGCTCAGAGGACGATGGGAACTCCTAGGGATGATCTGTGCTGTGTGNTTTTTCTCCCTTTTAATGATTAATGCTATTGATTCTCAGTGTGATTAACTAGAATAATTAAATAATATATTCAATCAGAATTGTTCTCTGCTTGGCGACCAGATGAGGAGAAGAACAAAAGAATCATGACTCTTGAGATCCCGTTGGTCTAGTTGTCAATCTCCAGGGAGCATCCCAGGTTTGCACAGTCCCTTGCCCTGAGACAAGGCAGCAATGTGGCACTGCAGGAAAGAGCTCAGAGGACGATGGGAACTCCTAGGGATGATCTGTGCTGTGTGCTTAGCCTCTTCAGTCATGTCCAGCTCTGTGACCCTATGGACTGTAGGCCACCAGGCTCCTCCGTCCATGGGATTCTCCAGGAAAGGTGATCTACCGCAAATTAATTTTACTCGGCAGTTCCATGTTTTGGTGTAGGCCATGGAACCCCCTGGAAGTGCTGCAGCCCTTGGGGTCACAAAGAGTTGGACACAACTTGGCAAATGAACAACACAAGAACATGAGAGAAGAAGACACTGAAAGCAAGAAGTAATTTTTCTTGTTTAATCAGAAAATCTCACACATTATTGCACATGTTCTGATCATTTGAGTTTTGGGGTTTTTTTTTTTTTTTTGGTGTTCTGTAGGGATTTTTCAGTTTCCTTTAAGTCTGGTCAATCTATTAAGTGTAGAAATATAAACACAATGCATTTTTATTACCTTGATAAAATGTATCTGCAAACATTTAGTGAATGCCTTATTTGTACCAGGTGTGATTAGGGTCTCTTAGTGGCAAGAGAACAGTCCCCAGAGCCAGGCTTTCTACCTTAGGTCCCAGGTTTCCACTTAGAAGCTGTGTGACCTGGAAAAATTAATTTACCTTTCTGTGCTTCTATTTTCTCCTATGTAACATTGGGATTGTAATGGGCTTGTTGTAAGGATTAAGTGAATGAGCACCCACCAAGAACTTACTTGGAGCTGTGGCTGGCACACAGTAAGTAGGTTAGTGAGAATCTCCCCAAATCTGTTAACCCTACAAAAGTGCAGTTCCCACCACCCCATGATGCCTTTTCTCTGAGTAGAAGAAAACCTTCCTGAGGTTCTTCTCAAACAAGCATTAACCAAGGTTATATGAGTCTGGGTAAAAATAGAATCACAGTGATTGTAATACTCCAGCCTCCATCAGCAGTCTGCCACTGGTCTGAAGGAAAATTGTCCTTCAGTCACTAAGTTGTGTCTGACTCTTTGCAACTGCATGGACTGAGGTATGCCAGGCTTCTCTGTCCTTCACTATCTTCTAGAGTTATCTCAGATTCATGTCCATTGTGTCAGTGATGCCATCCAACCATCTCATCCTCTGTCCCCTCCTTCTCCTCCTGCCCTCAATCTTTCCCAGCATCAGGGTCTTTTCCAGTGAGTGGGCTCTTTGCATCAGGTGGCCAAAGGATTGGAGCTTCAGCTTCAGCATCAATCCTTCCCAGTGAATATTCAGGGTTGATTTCCTTTAGGATTGAGTGGTTGGATCTCCTCGCTGTCCAAGGGACTCTCAAGAGTCTTCTCCAGCACCACAGTTCAAAGGCATCAGTCCTTCAGTGCTCAGCCTTCTTTATGGTCCAACTCTCACATGTGTACATGACTACTGGAAAAACCATAGCTTTGACTATACGGACCTTTGTCAGCAAAGTGATGTCTCTGCTTTTTAATAAGCTGTCTAGATTTGTCAGCTTTTCTTCTAAGCCTTTTTCATTCACAGTGTGAAGGAAAGTGAAATGAGATAATGAAAAGTCATTTTTGGCTCTGCCAAGTTCTCCTTTACCAGCAAAGCTGGTGAGGGGCCTGGCCTTGGCTTCCCACGGCTTCAAGCTGGCACCTGGTTGGGGGCTGGGGGAGAAAGAATGACCACCAGTGGCTACAGCCTCTCAGGCTGGGTCTCTCTCAGCACTGAGGTCTCACAGCACCCTGAGGTGAGAGGGAAGAACTCCCCTCCCCCACTTTTTATCAGACATTGTTCTGAACCCCCAGATTCTTAGAGAATTTCTTGTGAAAACAGCAGGCAGCCTCCATTGTCCTTGGTTTGGTGGGTTTTGTTTTCAAATTCCATGTGATTCATCCTCCCCTCTTCCCCCTGCCCCTCCTACCCCAGCTAGCTCTGAGGACTCCTCTGAGTCTCTGGCAGCCACTAGATGACAAATGTGAAGCGCAGACACAAGTCTTTCATCTGAATGCCACCCCACCTCCACCCCCTTCAAACTCATTACTCCATTTCGTGTTCATGATGGCCTTCTTTTTCCACCTCCCCTGGTCCTACATGTCCCCCAGACCTGGCTGACTCTTACCGTGAGTACCTCCNGCAGACACAAGTCTTTCATCTGAATGCCACCCCACCTCCACCCCCTTCAAACTCATTACTCCATTTCGTGTTCATGATGGCCTTCTTTTTCCACCTCCCCTGGTCCTACATGTCCCCCAGACCTGGCTGACTCTTACCGTGAGTACCTCCTGATTCATACCTGGACCCCTGCTATATTTCAACATTTCTGGTTACTCTCAGGATAAAGTCCTTACCTATGGCTGAGAAAGTAAGTGAAACCAGTCAAGACAAACTTTGTCCATGACTGCATAACATCTGTGCTGCTCCTTTGACATATACATGTGTGACACTTTGCTTATCTTAACATAATTTTCAGAGAAAATGAATATAAACTCTTTGCAAGGGAAGGGCAAGTAAATAAATAAAAAACAACGTTCTCTGTGCATGATTCATTAACCAGAAAAAGTGTACTCTTGCTAAGCAATGTAGTCATTGACTTTTTTTTTTTTCCAAAGTGCTATGTCAAGAGTACATTAGGTCTGTGGGGAAACTTGGCATCAAGTTGCATTTGATAAACTGTGTCCTCTTTCCTTTCTCTCTAATCAACTCATTTGTTAAAACTCAATTAACATTATTGGGAGGATTTTTCCAAGTATAATAATTCCATTTTTTTGCTACTTTAAATGCATATTTAACCATTCAATCAACTGCTAATTAAACCCGAAGCATATTATTTTAACTGTTGCTTACAATGAAAGCAGAACTTTCTTTCAGAGAACTTAGTACTTTATAAGATATAAAATTGAAGTGGAGGCTACTTTGGTATGGATTGAAATCATTGTATTGTAACTTTCAGGCTACCAAACTGTGAAGCCTATACTTCTAAACACAGAGTAACAGAACAACTAAAGAGTTCAAGCAAACAAAAAGTCAATTTTGCTTCATAAAAACACAATAAATCTATATGATGGTGGAACTAATAAACAATAAATTATTGACTGACTTTTTTTTTTCATTTCCCTGCTGAATTTTGAGTTGTTTCTGTAGACAGGCCTTAACCCTTAGCTTAATTCAACCTTAATTTACAAATGTAGCTTCAAAGATGAGAGCCCCTAAGTGGCTTTACCATGTAATGTTCAAAAAGGAGGGGAAGGGCTTTGCTTTGCAGAGCTTGCTTCTGTTCCAGGCATTCTACCAGCTGCTTTATCCAAGTTATCATATTTAAGCTTCATTACAAACCAAGAAGACAATTATAAATGTCCTAGCATTCTCATTTTACATTTGCAGAAAAGACATGTGACCCAGCAAAAGCACAGGGATGTTGAAATGGGATTTGAACTCAGGTTCTGTCAGAACTCAGAATTCATGCTTTAATAGCGGTTTTGTTTTACCCTTTTCTATATTTTGTGTTTTTGAAGACTTGCCTTCTATTTTAAATAGTCACAAAATTTGTGGCTTGATACTCATTTAGCAACAACTCAGGCATAACTCCTCACCATAATGCTTTAGAGAAGAGGCGTAAATTATTAGCCACTTCCTTAATTGACCTCAGGCAACTCAACTTGTTGAAGGTAGACAAGTGCAGTAATTTTAAACCCTGGGGATGGACCTAGGAGAACTGGAGTAAGCGTCTCATGTATGTCATCTGCTGAACGTCCCAGAGTCCCAGCTCTACAAGCTAGTGCAATCAACTTCTCAGGATGTGATCCCCTTTCCCTTTACACTGGATGTTTACCATGAGTCATGGCATTAAGTTGGCATCTTAAAATTTTTAGATGGAAGAGATTTTGCAACTGTGTATTTCCATGTTTTCATGGAAATAATATTTTATAGCAAAAGAAAATATGCATCACCCCAGAAACCTGTGGGTCTAAGTCAGACAGAAGTTCAAACTGAGTCCTTATGAATTAGGTATTGTAATTGGTCAAATTTTGAAGATTAGAATTTGCTATAGAAACAAGTCAATAGCTTACCAATACATGGCTATACAGATGTCCAACCAACCTCTGTCTGACTCCAGAGCCATGATCTCAACCACAGCTAAATATCTGTGTCTTTATGTCTTCCAAGGGCAATAAGTATATTCCTGATTCATTGGTATAAAAGTCACTTTACTGAAGGAATTTTATCTTTTTATTGCTTTACATGAAACATCAGAAATAATGTCTTTTCAATCATCACAAAAGTGCAAAGGTAGTCCCAGTCCTTGCCCAATTAGTAGTTGTGTGCTATGTGCTCAGCTGCTCAGTTGTGTCTGACTCTTTGCAAGCCCCTGGACGCCCTCCAGGCTCCTCTATCCATGGGATTTTGTAGGCAAAACTATTGGAACAGGTTGCCATTTCTTCCTCCAGGGAATCTTCCTGACCCAGGGATCAAACCCATGTCTCTTGCATTTCCTGCATGGGTAGGTAGTTTCTTTACCACTGAGCCACCAGGGAAGCTCCCAATTAGTAGCTAGTGGTCAGTAAAAGAAGCCTGTGATGTAATTGATGTTTATGTAAATGAGTAAAATTAATCTTTGAAACTGAAATGTTCTCTCTTTGGAGAGGTACTACTTTAAATATTTCCAGATAAAAACTTGTTAAAATTGGCCTAGGCTACATGCCTTAGTTCCAGTGATATTCCCCGTGCAACATTATTCTTTTACAACTATTTTAAGCAGCTTGTTAATTTTATTCTTCTCAGAACTCTGTGCTATTTCTTTGCTTATTTTTCTAGTTCTTGGCTGTTTGTATTTCTTGTGATGGAACAACATGATAAAAAGAAGGCCAGGTTTGTCTGACGAGTTGTAAGGGAAGAAAATTGAACAATAATATTTTCTGTTTGTAGAGTGCATCTCTTACTGATATGTCGGTCCCTCTGGTTTATGTGTTCATTATGGACTCCAGTTTTTTTCAGGAAGACAGTCCCACAGATATTGAACGGCATTCCCTAGCTGACTGGTTGTAAATCCAAGACCAGATTTCAGGTTTTTGTCAGATGCTTTAGGATTTCCTGGGAAAATACTTTATGCCAAGAGAAAGTTGAAGAGAGGAGCGGGAGAGTCAGCTGAACAGAGCCTTAGTTCGCTGTACCAGCCCCGGCCAGCGATGCAAGAAACACAGCTGAGAGGGCCGCCTCTGTGCCTGTGGCTGTCGTGGGCTGCTTCTGTTTCCTCCACAGTCTATGCTTCTGATGCATCATGAATCTCAAAGTTATAATAGAAACTATGATAAGTAAAAGAAGTAATACATAAGCAGAGACTTAGGTGCTCTGTCTAGAAAAACTAAACAGATGGGAGAATTATAGCACTTGTAGAAATGTAAACCTTAAAGGGATAAAGGCGCTGATGGAAAAGGGGAAGTGGTAGGTTGAGAAGCCTGACAAAGGAAAGGAAAATGAGTGGGAGAGAATTTTTAAAAGACCACAAGTGAGAGAAGAGGGAGGAGAGGAACTCGGAGAAAACATAAGGAACTTCTAAAGGGGCAAATGAAACTGGATATTGTTTTCAGTGTTGGTCTAAAATATTGTAGGGATTTAAAACAAAGGGGTGTGTGCATGCCAAGTCATTTCAGTCGCCTCTGACTCTTTGCAACCCCATCAACTATAGCCCACCAGGCTCCTCTGAGTGGGTTGCCATGCCCTCCTCCATGGGATCTTCTGGACCCGGGAATGGAACTCACATCTCTTACATCTCCTGCGTTGGCAAGCAGGTTCTTTACCACTAGCGCCACCTGGGAAGCCCAAGATAAAGGGGTAAATGCTATAAATGCCAAGAAAATGAACATTTTAGATGCAAAAGAGCATCAGAATGATGGAGGGCAAGAAAAAAAGAAAACATAGAATCATGCTGATGGTAATGTGGTAGGAGATGAACAAAACCAGGACACCCAAATGTGATATATATTTATTTCATGAATATTTGATGAGAACTTTCAAAGCCCAAAGTATGGTGTTCAGTGTACAGTGGCATCTTATGCAGTTTAAATTAATGTTTCTGCTTTCAAGTAGCCTGCAAGGTTGCTGAAAAGTTAATATATACCATGGCTAGCATTTATCACAAAATAAGGTTGTATATAAATCCATGCCAGTGATGGAAACAAATCATTAATTTTATCGGTGTGTAGTTAAATGGTGACTGTATCTAGGGAAGCAACATTCACCACCCCCTCCATTCCCCTGCCATGCACAGTCCTACTTGCCTACAACGTGCTACTCCTTCTCTGTTCTTTATCTCAGAGAATCAGCTGCCCCTCATACAGGTCTGCAATCTGTGTGTCATTCAGATCCCTCAGCTCTTCCTAAGCCCACACCACTCAGTCTATGCTGCTTTACCTCCTGAATCCACCTGCCTCCCATCTGAATCTTCATTTCCGTTCCCGCTGGCACTGTTCTCCTCTAGGCTGTCTTCATCTCTCTCTTTCATGGACCATTTCACACTGTTTCCCCCTGAAGTCTCCTGCCAGAGGACTGTTTTTAAAATGTCAGCCTCGTGCTATTGCATTTACCACTGGTCCTAATTCTTCCATGGGCTTCCCAGGTGGCTCAGTGGATAAAAATACAGGCAGATGCGGGTTTGATCCCTGGGTTGGGAAGATCCCCTGGAGGGGCACATGGAAACCCATTCCAGTATTCTTGCCTGGAGAATCCCATGGAGAGAGGAGCCTGGCAGGATACAGTCCACAGGGTCAGAGTCGGATGCGACTGAAAGGACTGAGCACTCACTGGTACTGCTCCTTCTATGGCTCCCTTTTGCTGACGGGGGAAACATCTAACAGAATTGTAGATAGGCTGGATCTTGGGATTTTGCCATTTCTTTGTCCTAATAGCCTTCCCCAAAGTCCCCGATATC
>SJYW01015042.1:158676-222658 GCA_006410735.1 Raphicerus campestris
TGGGGGCAGGAGGAGAAGGGGACGACAGAGGATGAGATGGCTGGATGGCATCACTGACTCAGTGAGTTTGAGCAAACCCCGGGAGATAGTGAAGGGCAGGGAAACCAGGCATGTTGCAGTCCACGGGGTCGCAAAGAGCTGGACACGACTTAGTGACTGAACACCACCAACAGCTGAACAATTATGATGATGACCTAGTAGTTACATGTGTTTAAGCATCGTCTTCCCTTGATATTTCTGAAGCATAAAACTGAGAAGTGACGTGAGAATATTTATTTTTCATGGGCTGAATTTTGTTTTCTTTTAACATAGTCCTTTCAAAATCTGAACCAATGTGCCTTTATTCTGACTTATTAGTGAAAATTACCTGTGTTACCCCAAGTATAAAATTCTACTACTGGAGTTTAATTTTGTGTGTGGGTCTGAATTTCATTAGAATTTAAGTATCCTTGAGTAACTTATTATTATATCCTTAGTAAATAAAATGCATAGCTGCAAGTCAGATTCTGACTTTTACTTGAGTTTGCCTAGGAAATAATAAACCGTCCAGTCTGTAAAATTTAGTATCCTATTTAACATTATGACTGTAGTAAATGATCAGCAATTAAACTTCTTAAACATACGTATTTGATGAGTTGATTTGCATCTCGTAGCTCTTGGCCCATTGTTTTTACAAGGGTATCTAAAAGAGTTATGGTTTCAGATTTTCAGATACCTATAATGTGCTACTCTATTTGGAGGATGTTGGAAGAACTGAATGCTCTATTTTAGTTCAGCAAGCTTTTTCTGTCTGAGGCATTGATAGCTGTCTTTGTAGGGTATAACCTACAAAAGAGAATGTGTTAATCCTCAAAGCAAGATAAATAAACACAACCACTGACCTTTAGAATAGCTGCCCCTGAGCCTTCCCTTGAGATAATTTTTTCATTTGTACAAGAATAGCCAACGGGGAGATTGATTTGTCCTATAAGCCTCTTGATGAAAGTGAAAGAGGAGAGTGAAAAAGTTAGCTTAAAACTCAACATTCAGAAAACTAAGATCATGGCATCTGGTCCCATCACTTCATGGTAAATAGATAGGGAAACAGTGGCTGACTTTATTTTTCTGGGCTCCAAAATCACAGCAGATGGTGACTGCAGCCATGAAATTAAAAGACACCTGCTCCTTGGAAGAAAAATTATGACCAACCTAGACAACACATTAAAAAGCAGGGGTATTACTTTGCCACAAAGGTCTGTCTAGTCAAAGATTTGGTTTTTCCAGTGGTCATGTATGGATGTGAGAGTTGGACTATCAAGAAAGCTGAGCACCAAAGAACTGATGCTTTTGAACTGTGATGTTGGAGAAGACTCTTGAGAGTCCCTTGGACTGCAAAGAGATACAACATCCTAAAGGATGGACTGCAAAGAGATATACATCCTAAAGGAAATCAGTCCTGAATATTCATTGGAAGGACTGATTCTGAAGTTGAAACTCTGCTTTGGCCACCTCATTGGAAAAGACCCTGATGCTGGGAAAGATTGAAGGCAGGAGGAGAAGGGGATGACAGAGGATGAGATGGTTAGATGGCATCACTGACTCAATGGACGTGAGTTTGAGTAAGCTCCGGGAGTTGGTGATGGACAGGGAAGCCTGGCTTGCTGCAGTCCATGAAGTCACAAAGAATCAGACAGGACTGAGAGACTGAACTGAACTGAACTGAAGCACTTAATCTAAATGAGCCCATCATTCTTTTAATCACTCTTGGTGAAACCTTTATGGTGATCTAGAATAGCCTTATTCATTTGTTTTCTTGTTTATATTATCTTTCTGCTCTATCAAAACCTAAATTGTCCTGCTCATCAAAGTATTCCTGGCTAGGTGCCCAGAAGAGTCTGTTGAATGAAAAAAAGTGGATTTGCCTAGAGCAGAGATCAGAAATCTGTGGCCTGCAGGATCTTGCCAAAAGACATTTGTTTAATACATTCAATATCTTTTTGTTTTTGTTTTTTTTTTTCTCTTTTAATTGAATAAGTTAGCATTTGTAAATTGGATTTTAAATAAACACCTGAGTTTCTGGCTTCTCTTGAAAACTTGAAGGAGCTGGCAAGCCTAGCCTCACTGTGTGGCATCACCAGCAGGACTGGGTAACAGCTGTCACACCTTAGACAGGACACTTTTGTTTTTTTCTTAAGCCTTTGTGACCAGCAAAGATTTAAGAGTTTAGTACCCTCACTTTCAACCCAGTCCTTAATTTCATTATAAATAAAAACACATAATGGTGTGGCTTAAATGAAATGCCTTTGCCTTTGACAACAATACAAATTATATTGACATGGGGAAAACAATGGTAAATGATTGAGTAGGACAGAGAGGTTATACATAAGTAATTAATGAATAATAGAAGGTGATAACCACCATTTTAGTGGTTCTCCATCATACCTGGGCTTCCCTGGTGGCTCAGATGGTAAAGAATATGCCTGCAAAGCAGGAGACCCAGGTTTGATCCCTGGGTTGGGATGATCTCCTGGAGAAGGGAATGGGAGAACCCATTTTAGTATTCTTGCCTGCAGAATTCCATGGAAAGTGAAGCCTGGCAGGCTAGAGTTCAAAGAGTTGAACCAAACCAAGCGACTCACACTTTTACTATACCATCATACCTGCATTTAATTTGCATATGTATTTGTGTGTGTGTGTGTGTATGTATACATATATGTATATAAGAATTCATATAAGGTGGTTGGAGAAGAGAGAGGAAACTGGAAAAGAAGTAGGTAGATAAGAAAGAAAGGTAGGTGAGCTTGAAAAGGGGAGCAGAAGTAGATAAGGAAAGAGAAAGAGGTGTTATTGCATGGGTTCCCCATACTGCCTTCAGTTTCTGTTTGCACCAGAATATCTCTGATTCTCACCTTTGGTTTCATTCACATTGTATCTCTCTCTCTACTGCTATCCATTGGATATTTAAATATGAATTGTTCTTACATCATGGCCGGTAAATATAAATAAGCCACTGTAGTTAATGTTTAACTGACTGTTTTGCTCACCTAACTCCTTGCAACTTCTTTCTATTTAAGTTGCTGTTCTCTACCAGAGGAAAGAGGTCTAACTTTGAGGCTGCAGGATCTGGAAATATTTCGTAGAGAAGATAGCATTTGAGTGGAGACTTGAAAGATGGTGGAAATGGAGCTCCATCTAGACTCGTGTTTCCAATATGGTAGCCACTGGCCAGATGTTGCAATGAAAATTATTTCAAGAAATAAGGACTTCAGTCCTCATTGCACTAGCCACATTTCCAGAGCTCAGTAAACTATCTTGATTAGTGGCTTATATAGTACAGAACATTTCTGTTACGGTAGACTGTTCTGCTGATGGTTCTGCTGCCTACTGATGCTGCACGTAGGAAGGAAGTACTTTGCATCATTGCAGGAGGTAGAAAATTTTGACCTCTGTTAAGATGAAGAGTGAAGAATTAATTTAGAGTATTTCCTGTCCCCACTCTCCCTACCTCAAATAAATACAATTCTTTTTCCTCTGGACACAAAAGCTAAGCCAAAGAATGCTAATTACCCAAGAAATTGTGTAATTTTACAAACGTTCACATTCTTTACTGGGTCCCTGTTTTCATTAATCATTTGTGGAATTATTCACCTGGTGAAAGTGATGTTGGGATAGATGAGGATATCTTTTTTTCTAAGTGGAAAAGAGAATATTACTGATTATTTTAGAAAATTATCCTTGTACTTCTTTATTGACATAGCTTTTAGGGAAGGTGTTTGTTTAGCTTTAAACGGGCTTTGTTATTGTTTGGTAAGTTTGGTATTCTGATGTATATGCAGTTGTATGGTTTATTTTCATATACTTTATATGCCACGTTGTTTTTTGGATGCAAAAATTGAGCCCGAGTGAAAATGTTGTATGTTGCTTGGCTGCTTGTGAACTCCCTGCAACGCTCGTCCCCTCACAGTTACTCCTGAGTTAGTTACGTTGGTTGTCACCAGGGACTACCAGCTTCTATGTCTTTTTGGCACTTTTAGAGCCTTGTTTCAAATTATATGCAGTCAAAAGCTTGGCAGTGATTTGTTACTGTTCAACCTAACGTTCCTTTGATTGTATTACAGTTTGTGATAAAATATCTCTTGATTTGTGATAAATAATTAATACTGTTCAAACTGTTGGAGTTTCCTAGGTAATTGTTTATGTGCTAAGAATGAAATAAAACTTTTCTAGCATGTGACTTATCCACAGAAAAATGAGGACGGTTTTTTTTTTTTTTTCCAGCCAGGATATTAATGCTTGAGCCCTAAGTGGCCCCTGGGGACGTTTTTTTTTCTTTTTCTATTTCCTTAGAGCAGATGTTACCTTTTTTTTTTCACAAGCATTTCAGAGATGAGAATTTTAGGAAAGATATTTCTCTTTCAGAATGAAGAGTGACCCCTCTTTGTGACATTAGTATGTAAATGTATTTTTTGAGTGTGAGAATTGGACATTTTTGTGAGAATAGTTGTTGCTCTGCCAATGGTTAAGGAGAATGTTTCTTTCAACCAAGATATCTTTACCTTTTCTCTCTATTATTCAACCTGGAAAATGAAGAACAATGAAGAGACATGAAGAGAAGAATTGATTTGGTCATCAATTTTTAGAGTGAAGCTGCTGTATAAAAAATAAGCCAAAATAGCAGTGATCTCAGAGTGACAGAAATTTATTTTGCTCTCACACAAAAATTCCCCTCGAGGGCTGATAGAACTCCTTCAATCCATCCTCAAGATTGGGCTTTTATCTCATTTCTTAGTGGCTGCCATGCCTTCCAGCCGTGTCTCCACTCAGGAAGTCCCTGGGAAGAGAAAGTGGGTGGTACCACTTTCCTCCACAGGCAGGACCTGCAAATTGTCCTTATCAATTCTCCTGGGCCCCCTTTGCTAGAATTTGATCACATGGTCATATTGCAGGAAAAGCGACCCCTTCTAGGGCCTGAGAATGGATGGGCTCTTGTCTAACACACGGAAATAAATTGTCCGAGGTAACACACATGCTGATAGGGCAAGAGACTGCACTGGGAAGGGGCTCCCAGGTGGAGTAGGAGGANGATGGAGAAATCAAGCAATACAAGGCACTTACCTGATATTACTCAGGTCTTTAAAAACTCAATATATGGGTACCTTCTCTCTATGTATATTTTTTCTTAATACTACTTTCTCTGGATAAGGATGTGGAACTGATTTACATTTGTATTCAAATACATCCGCATTCCTTTCAACAAAATAGAAAGATTATGTAGTTGAAGGTCAAAGTTAGGAGCAGCAAAATAATGCCTTCCTGGTGCAATATTGTTTTTCCCTCGTCAGCATAAATACTCACGGGTTTAATTGTAATTTCAGGTGGCATCTGCTTATTTCAAAGATTTTCACCTACTGCTGATTGGAGTCATCTGTTTAGCAACATCCATAGAAAAATGGAATCTGCACAAAAGGATTGCTCTGAGAATGGTGATGATGGTGGGTGTGAACCCAGCATGGTAAGCACTGTGTTTACTGCTCCAGGTTTACATTCCATACAGACCATTTTTGCACAGAGCAAATAACCAGATAAAGAATGCACATCCAGNAAAAGGATTGCTCTGAGAATGGTGATGATGGTGGGTGTGAACCCAGCATGGTAAGCACTGTGTTTACTGCTCCAGGTTTACATTCCATACAGACCATTTTTGCACAGAGCAAATAACCAGATAAAGAATGCACATCCAGGCGATCATTTGTATGGCAGTGTAATTCATGATTTTTTTTTCTCTGCAAAAATGAAAGTGATATAAAGGGTACTTGAATTGGAGGTGAAAAAAACTTTAATTTCACTGCAAGTCTAATTACAGGGAGATTGGAATAAGTGCATACAATTCTTTCACCTTTTATGCTCTGTAGGAGTCAAAGCTGAGAGAAGCCTGTACTTCAACAAACAAGATTGATAGACTTCAGAGTAGATTTCAGTACTATCTTGTTTATTGGGCTGATTACACATTCAAGACTTGTTCAAGAGTATGCTTGATCATCAGGAAGGATGTTAAGAACCAAAGACAAAGACATTTACTGACAAAATACAAATATCTGCAGAAAAATTCCAAGGTGAACATTTCTCTTTTTAAATGAATTGTTCCAGAGTAAAACAATCAATTAAGAAGTTTCATCTATAGAATGTGCCCACTAAAATAAATTTTGCCCACCAAAATAAAAGGATTTTGCCCATCAAAATCCATTAAATTAATTGGCCATTTTGGTTTTAATTCTAGCTCTTGTTAAGATCATGATGCTGCTGCTGCTAAGTCACTTCAGTCGTGTCCAACTCTGTGTGACCCCATAGACGGCAGCCCACCAGGCTCCCCTGTCCCTGGGATTCTCCAGGCAAGAACACTGGAGTGGGTTGCCATTTCCTTCTCCAATAGATTGTTACTAAAGAAAAAAAAAATACTCCAGTGTCATAATCATTTACATAATGGCATTATGCTTTAAAACCTTAGGTGATTCTTCCCATCTCATCTTTCTTTAAACATAAGAAAATTTACTGAATTATGCTGCATAATTCGTGTCAGGGTATAACAATGTCTGTGTTTATCATTTATGGAGCACACTCTTTTGTAAATAGAAAAAGCATTTAATATCTCAGATGAAGCCTATTTTGTACAAACATCTGTAACTTAAAAATTTTAGAACATGTATGTATTAAGGACGTTTCACTCTTAAAATGAAATGGTGTTCCATGCCTCTTGAAGTGCTATAGAAATGTGTCTCTTTCCCTTGGCCATCTGCTCACTGGCCCCTGGGCGTGGAGTCATGCACTGCACAGTGGGACAGGGTCCTGTCCATTATACCACTAAGTGACTTTTCAAGTTAAGGCATTTTCACCACACAAAAGTTTTACCAGTTCCCAATCTTTTTGTACTGAGAGATTTGTATTGAGAGATTGTTTTTCCAATGCCTTAAGTTGAAATTGTTTTTATTTTTTAATTAAGAATAGTTTATTGTTTAGACAGTTTTCTTAAAAGTTTTGTTTCATTTTTCACATAGAAAATATCCACCTTATCTGTAGTTGGAATATAGAATGTAGAATTTTTCTTATAGAGCTATTTCAAAAGAAAGAGAATTTCATAAATGGTACTATATAGAAAGACATGCATCTGAATGATATTCTTGGACCTCCTACTCAAAAGAGATCATGTTTTTCCCCCTAGTTGTGATTCTGAAAGCTTATAGACATGGTTTAAAATCCTATAATTTTAGGTATGTTATTTTTTAAGGGAGAAGAATTACTCTATTTGTACGAGGAGACAATGTAATACATCCAGCTCTTGACAACAGGCAGGAATGTCAGATTCAGAAGAGCATGAATAATTGAATCTACAGAAAATTCCGAAACCTCATTTTAGCTAGTGATTTTAACCATTTCCTCTACCCACCATTTACTGAACCAGAGTAATAAACAAGTAAAAAGCAGATTTATAAATGTTAACCTCACTCCTTGCCCTTGTTCTTCCTTGACACATATACAAATAAACAGAGATATGACCCAAATATAAAAGAAAGAATAAGGGATCCTAAATGCAAATGCCAATTGCACCTTATTTTACTAGTATTTGAAGATGGGGCATCTTTAAAGGGCATTTGAATATTGGTGTAATATTATAAGCTGTTACACCATCTACCAACTTGCAGTTTGATTATACATTTTATCATTTTTTCTGGTTTTGAAGAGAAGACTCTTACAGTTTCCAGGGAGACAAACCTTGTAGTAAGTCCCATCTTACATGTGCCATTTGGATTTCTACCTGTCTATCCTGTTCTCAGAGTTCTTTACCTGGGTGAAACCTTAATTGTCTTTATGTTTTGTAAAAATGAATTCACAGCTCCCAAATAACATCCTTTACAGGTAAGTACTACACAGCTGGTGAAGTTAGAGAGCACAGTTCATAACTGAAGGCCCTCTTGTTTCAGGCTGTCCTTGGGGTTCATGAGCAGCACCGCCTTTCTGTCCATGTGGCTTAGCAACACCTCTACTGCTGCCATGGTGATGCCCATCGTGGAGGCTGTGGCCCAGCAGGTCATCAGTGCCGAAGCAGAGGTGGAGGCTACTCAGATGACTTATTTCAGTGGCTCTACCAACCAGGCGCTGGAAACAGACGGTATCACATTTGCTTTGGCCATGGTGGGATCTAGCTATTTGGGCAATGGGAAAAACTCAAGGATTATATTTTGGATTAATTATCCATACAGGCATGATATGAATTCAGTCTTACTCTACCTCTATTTCCCAGTATTTATACAAGGGAATTATATTATCCAAATATTTTACCTTCAATTAACGGTTGAATTTACATTCTCTGACAAAAGGGGAAGAAAAAGAATGCCTTTTCTATGCTTCAACCAGCCTGATAAAACTCCCTTTTATGTCTTTATCAGTAGACTCAGGTTACTCTTTTACCCTGAAATGAATTTCCTGCATAATTTGTGAACCTTTAATTCCTGTATTCTATTTGGAGACAGCATCACATTCTACCTTGTTTATTTCTGTTTCTGATAAACTGCTTTGATGCAATGAGAAAAATGTTGGGAGGCTATTGATGTTTGTAAAACACTTTATTATGATGAAGTAAGTTATGTCAGTACAAAGCAAATTTGTTTATTTTCAGCCTCTCATAATGCTTCCACCTTCACGCACACACGCACACATACACTGATAATCCTTCATTTTAATTTTTTTTCTATTTAATGTTTTGCAGAAGGTATTAACGGACAAGAAGCAAATGAGAGAAAAGAGAAAACAAAACCAGTTCCAGGGTAAAGAATATGATTTTGATTAGGATTTTCAGAGTTATATTTTAACGAAATTATAAACTGGGTCAATTTATTTTTCAGATACAGTAATGATGCAGGGAAAATTTCAAGCAAGATGGAGCTGGAAAAGGTACATTAAATTTGATTCTCTCTAAATAATTATACATGAAATTATATTAGATCTGCAGTTATATATGTATGCATTTTAAAATCTGTTACTTGCTTCCTTGTCTATGAATTACTTTACTTGCCTATGTCAAAGCATGGTGTGATGGTTTGATAAGCCTTCGTGGATGGACTGAAATAAAAATCCTCATAGAAAAAGTTTTAGGCTCTGAAATCAGCATCATTTTCTCCTTTTAACAGATACCATAGTGATGGTAGTTTGCATATGTAATTTAAAGAAATATAATGCTAGCCTCAGAATATTATTTCATTTTATCAAAATCTTGCTGCCTTTTTATTAAGCACATTCTATTACTTCCAGGTTATGAACTTACAGCAACTCCTATTCATATAATTACAATCCAGTTATCTTTAGTATCCTCCTTGCCAGTAAATTTTAGTAGAATTCATAAGCTGCTACTGTCAAATGAAGATGGAGGGACTGTTGTAGCCATTCTGACTATTAAAGGAAGAAAGAAGACTTTTGTAAACTATCCCATAGAATTCATTTTCCCAGAATAAATCAATATAAAAATACTATACTAGGTTTTATTGGGAGAAATATGTCTCGAGACCACTAAAAAGTAAAACTGCACAGAAAGAGTCCTACGGTAACCATGGCATTAGAAATATGAGAGTGGGGCATGTGTTCCTTCCTCAGGCTATAATGCATTAGCTTGCAACTGAATAGGAAAAAGAAAATCGTCTCGTTATTTACAGAAATCTTTAAGGAAAGAGTGGTTTTTATGTAAAGAGAAAACTAATGTAGTGATAAGTTTTAAAACACTAGCTACAGTGTGCTTAAGGGTTTTTAAGGTGCGAATTGAATACATATTTCTGAAAATATTATCATCTTTACGGAGGGAAATAATTCTTTTAGGACATGGAAAATCAGCAGTCTGCCAGGTGTATTACAGAAAAATGCATCAGAAATGAGCTTTAAAAACTGCTGGGTATACTTGCACTCACTTGGTAACTCTTGTGGTAATCTTTAGAAACCCAGTTTTCTGGTGTGATGCTTAAATTTGAGATCAAGACCCTTCCAATGGATTGGTTATCCAGCACTGTCCCAGGCATGGTAGGAAAGTCTATGGATAAAAAGACCTCCTCTTTACCATGAGCAACTCAGGGTCTAATGGGAAAGATAGACTTAAAAAAAAAAAAAACTGTGACATAAATACCACACCAAAGGTACACACAGAGACCAGATCTCCCAGAAGCTGAAACAACTAGCTCAGTCTGGGAATATTGCCAAGAAAGAATGTGAGGTCAAGAAATCTGAGTCTGGAGGGAAGATGGCACTCATAGTCATCCTCCATGCACCCTTCATGTGTGCAAGGACCAGGCCTGCTTGGCTCCCCATTTAACACTCTACCACATTCCACTGCTTGGCAGAGAGTAAATATTCAATAGATAATTATCTTGGCTAATTAATGAAGGAATTAAAAGGTAAGAGGCAATGTAATCAGAGAATACATAAAATTCAAAAACCCCAAAATGTAGAGAGAGGGGAATTTTCAGAAAGCATGTCCAGTGCAGGTACCAGGGATGAGTTGTAGAAAGTGAAATGTTTGGTTGGAGAGGTTGGGCCAGGTGAAAAATAGTAGTTCGTGCCATGCAAAGGATCCTAGTTTATCTTAAGGGAAATGGAGAGCTTCGAAGCTAGGAGGGAGTATGTGTAAATTCTGCCCTTTGAGAAGCTTATTGTGATAACAAAGTGAAGGACAGAGGGTATGGGCCTAACTGGACTTTCCGATTAGTGTGACTTTGTGGATGAGAGTGATAAAAGCATGGAAGATGCCTCTGCTACAGAAAGCTAGATAGAAGAAGGGTTTTGATGCCACTGAGGGAGGAATAAGTTTTCAACAGGGAAATGTGAGATAACTGGATTCTATTTTAGGCAGTAAAGATAATAAGTTCTGAGTTTGGTAGAGAAGAGCTAGGCCTTTGAACAATGAATCTATGGTTGTTCTATAACTTCATACATAAAATTTTAGCTTGCTGTAAAAGAAAAACTAAGAGATAACTTTTTGCTTTGATAAAGTGCTATTTATAGGGGGTCACATAAAAGTATTTTTCATGTACTGTACATTTAAGGTAGATTTTTATTTTTGGCAATTACAAATCTCAGATATAAACATAATAGATTATTATAACATGTTGTTATAATAAATTGCACCTGTTCTTTGCCAGATTTAAACTGGATAATTTAAGATTAACTGATTATGTGGGAGAATCTGTATCCACTTAATCTAGCCATAAAATGGAAGGAATATTTATATTCATAATGTTTCAGTCTTCTGCTTCTCTCATCAAGTAGATAAGACGTTTCATTGAATTAAATTAAATCCTGTGTGGTTTGGCTTTGAATGTGAACTGCAAATCAAAAAAGATCCAAATATTACTCTTTTTGAGAGAGGATGGTTTAAAATAAATTTCAAAGAAGAAAAAGAAGAAACAAAAAGGCATAGAGTTTTTTGGTTATTTACACCATTTTGCCATGTTTTTACACATTTGAATCACCAACGTGTTAATTTGATACACCTACATATTGAAAAGTGATTACCACCGTAGCTTTATTTAACACCTCCATCATATTACATAATTATCATTTATTGCAGTGTGAACGTTCAAAGTTTACTCTCAGCAACTTTCAACTAATGTATATAATGTTATTAATTATAATAATCCTGCATTAGATACCTGGAACTTATTCATCTTAAAACTGGAAGCAGGTACCCTTTAACCTTTATCTCTCCATCCCCCTCACCCCCTGCCCAGCTCTCCCCTCTAACCTCTGCTAAGCAACACTCTCCTCTCCATTCTATGTGTTCAGCTTTTATGGATTTCCCATATCAACAATTGATGTTGTTGTTTAGTCACTAAATCCTGTCTGACTCTTTTGCTACCCCATGGACTTTGTCCCACCAGGCTCCTCTGTCCATGGGATTTCCTAGGCAAGAATATTGGAGTGGGTTGCCATTCCCTTCTCTAGGGGATCTTCCCAACCCAGCAATCGAACCCACATCTCCTGCACTGGCAGGCAGATTCTTTATCACTGAGCCACCAGGGAAGTCCCTGGGAAAGTGATACCATGCAGTATTTGTCTTTCCCTGCCCGAATTACTTCACTTAGCACAAAGCTGTTCTAATGATTGCCATTTCAACAGGTGTGAGATGATGACTCACGTGCTTTTGATTTGTATTCCTCTGATGATTAGTGATGCTAAGCGCCTTTTCATGTACCCGTTGACCACTTGGATGTCTTCTTTGTGTCTTTTCAGTTTCTCTGCCTGTTTTTCAGTTGGATTGTCTGGGAAGTTACTCTGTTTGCTTGTTCGATTGGTTGGTTGTTTTTGCTAGTGAGTTGTATGAGTTCTTTGTAAACGATATCAATCCTAAAATTCTTGTTACTAGAATTGCAGAGTATTGATATAGATGACAATGATAATTTGATGGTAATTTTCCTATTGCTGCTGCTACAGCAAGAAGCCAATGGTGATGATTATATGTTGGTTTTGAAGTTGACGGATATTCATCAGTTCCTCAGATTCCAGAAATGATTGAGGAGCACTCCTATCGGAGTCTCATTCCTAAGCCACATACATGAAAAAGACTCACAGTGTCCCCTTTTCACCATAGGCAATGCCCCAAACATTAGCAGAGCTCCCTACTCATGCCCAGAATAAAAATGGTAGGTAGGTATTTAGCCCATAAATTCTTTTTACTCCAAAAGTAGCTGAAATATTTTTAGAAAAGAAAAGGAACAAGAAGAAAGGAAGAGCCCAAAAGACACTGACATATATGAGGGAATAATTTGTCAGGTTCCAGTGGAGCAGTTGGGAGACCAATCATCACTCATATTATTTCCGTAAGAAATGAATTTCAGGTATCCGGAAATCAATTTTTACATACTAAAAGAAGAATCAAGTTGCTATGTTTTCTCCTTTCAAGCACTGGTATTAATCAAAGAAATATCTCAGATTTTTACACTAGCTCAATTTCTAAACCTCCAGACATCTTTGAATGAAGGGAATTGGAAATTCAGTATGTTTTTAATGAAAGGCCTAAAATAATTGTTTTCCATTCATCTTATATAATTTGTAGTTTCCCCAAAAGGAAAAGTCCAAAGGAAAATTTCCTTGAACAAATTGAATGTTGGTTTTAATTAGATGTTGTTTAGTTTGGTGGTGAAATCCTTATTATTCAAAATCAAATTCTATAAAACAGCAGTCTCTAATATTCTCCAAGAATTCTAAGGACCCTATAAAAGTGATAAGCATGGTTCATAATATCATGGACTAGGGGTGTTATTTCTGCCAAGTAGGGAGATATCAATTCTAAAATATCTGGCCCCAAGATCAAATGCAGAAATGGCATTTTAAATTAGATTAAGTAGGTGCTACAAACAAAAGTTCTAAATTGCTTTTCCATTTTCCTAGACCAGGCGAAGATAATTGGTCAGCAAATCCAGTTTTTAGCACTGCTGAGACCTCACTTGACACAACTTACTATGGGTTTCCTTTACCCATCCAGCCAAATTCTGCAGGTTATAAAGATGTGAGCAGAAAGAGAGAGAAAAAGGCTATCACATACCCTTTAGGAATCACAGCATCACCAAAAGGCAAGAGATAACAAGAGTTGTTGAAGAAAAGGGAACCCCTATGGATTGTTGGTGGGGATGTAAATTGGTGCAACCACTATAGAAAACAATGGATCAAAATACTAACACAGGATCTAGCAATCCCACTACAGGGTATATATTAAAAGGAAATGAAAACAGCATCTTGAAGAGGTATCTGCACTCACACTGTAGCATTAGTCACAATAGCCAAAATATGGAAAGAAATGAATGAATTGATGAAGAAGATGTGGTATGCATATACCATGGTATATCATTAAGCCATGAGAAAAAAAATAAGGCAATTCTGCCATTCCAATTACATGGATAAACCTTGAGTGCAGTATGCTAAGTAAAATAAGCCAGGCATAGAAGGACAGATACTGCATGGTTTCATTTATATATTGAATCTTGAAAATAAAAGTAAAACTCATGGAAATAAAGAATATAAAATTGGTTCTCAGGAGACAGGGGGTGGGAATGGGTAAACAGGGAGATATTTGCAATAGGGTGCAAGCATTTGGCTATAAGATAAATAAGATAAATAAGGTCAGAGGACTAATATAAAACATGGGGACTAGAGGTGATAATATTACTGTATGGTTGAGATTGGTTAAGGGACTAATACTTGAATGTGTCACCAATGAAAGAGAGAGAGAGGAAGGCGGGGGACACATGCTGTAACTGAAGTATTTAAGGGCTGGGTGGGAATAATCTTTTCCTCATGCATATGTAGATCAGATCACCATGATGTACACTTTAAATATCTTATGATTTTATTTGTCAGTTATACCTCAATAATGTTGAAAAAGATCATAAGATATTTAAAGTATGCATTGGTGATTTTAAGAAGTATTCATGGTGAAATGGTTTCCCCTCTCTGCTTGATTGGCATATTGATTGCCTCAAATATTTATCTTTTTTTTTTTTTGAGAGCATTTTAGCTCTACTCTTGACAAATTTCAATTGTTGAGTGTAGTGATGTCAACTCTAGTCACCGTGTCTAGTCAATGGCTTCTCAGTCCTTACTCACAGCTGAGAGTTTATACATTTTACTTGTTTTTTTTTTTTAACTTGGCAGTTTTCTGCACCTCTGGGAACACAAGATGAAGTTGAAGTTTTAAAAGACATTATAACTATTCTACTCACTAATCCAATTTATGAGCACTCATGCCATTCAATTGAGAATTTGGAAGCCTCATTATCAATGGTATTAAATCAGAACAAAGGATGATATTTCTGACATATACTGGGATTCAGGTGGTGCTGATTCAGGTACTGGGATTCACCATGCAGGTGGTACTTTCCTGGTGGCTCAGTGGTAAAGAATCTGCCTGCAATGCAAGAGACTCAAAGATGGAGACTCAATCACTGGGTCTGGAAGATCCCCTGGAGGAGGAAATGGCAACCCACTCCAGT
This sequence comes from Raphicerus campestris, assembly GCA_006410735.1. Classification (NCBI taxonomy): domain Eukaryota; kingdom Metazoa; phylum Chordata; class Mammalia; order Artiodactyla; family Bovidae; genus Raphicerus; species Raphicerus campestris. Next base: position 173,676 of record SJYW01015042.1, read on the forward strand.
ATTCTTGCCTGGGAAATCCCATGGACAGAGGAGCCTAATGGCCTACAGTCCATGGGGTCACAGAAGAGTTGGATACAACTGAGAGACTAACAACAACAAACAACAGGTGGTGAGGTGAATTCACTTCTGAATAAATAATTTATTTAGACATTCATAAAAAAAGAATAATCATAGCAGCAGCCTGTGAGCACAACTTCACCCAAGATTTTAATGTTTATTGTAGTCAAAACCCTAGCTGGGCTCCATTGGTTTACTTAGCTGGGTTTCCACAAAACATTTTGTTATTAAAGAAATAATTTACTAGTGATAATGCATTTTCTTTTATATATCTTCTTTTAAATGTCTCTGCCTTTTAGTTTATTTTTTACAGCTCAATATTTTTTTCTTTTTTTTAAATACTTTATTCTACTTTACAATACTGTATTGGTTTTGCCATACATTGACATGAATCACCCACAGGTGTACATGATCTCCCAATGCCAAATCCCCCTCCCACCTTCCTCCCCACACCATCTCCTCGGATCATCCCATACACCAGCCCCAAGCATCCTATATCCTGTGTTGAACATAAGCTGGCGCTTCATTTTTTATATGATAGTATACATGTTTCAGTGCCATTCTCCCAAATCATCCCACCCTCTCCCTCTCCCTCAGAGGCCAAAAGTCCGTTCTATACCTCTGTGTCTCTTTTGTTGTCTCACCTACAGGGTCATCATTACTATCTTTCTAANAAAAAAAAAAGACCTGTGTCATGGGTTAGTTTTTTAAAGACGTCTCCACCCACAATATTGAACAGATGAACTTCATGATAGCAGTACTGTACCCAAGCAGAAGATAGGAATCCTGGTGATAAATGACATGCCTGGCATTTTGAATGTGCCATCTTTCCTGAGAATGTTTCACATGAGGTCTAGGCAGTTGTGTGCTGAGTGGCTGAGAGTTGCATGGAGACAGATATTCTGGCTTCAATGCATTTCATGCTTTTAATGGGAAACTGAATCCATTTTCTTCAGATGGGTACCTTTAGATTGTATAAAGGTAAGAAACACCTCTCAGCATGAATAAACTCCTCTCAGTAAGAACAAAAAGGAAATACACATGAAAGTTAATTTAGCTTTATCTTCTGAAATGGCAGGTTTCTGGAAAAGAAAACAGGGAAGCTTTTTCTTTATTTAAAAAAAAAAGTTACTTTTCCAACACTGTATGAGACTGAATTTTGTTGACTAGAAAAAGCTGATGCAGGACGTGAAGGAACTGGCCCTTTTGCTAGGAGGGAGGCACCAGGCGTAGGTGACAGCCTGGAAGGATCAGACATGCATTTCTTCTACTGACACTTCCAGCTCAAGTAACCACAGCCTGTGTTTTGCTTTTGTCCACCCCAGAATTCTAGAGGCAAGGCATGGCTGGAAGTCTGGACGACTTATGTGGAAGCCTTACCAACGGGATGTTTTTGCTGTTCCGTCACTAAGTTGTGTCATTAAGTCTGCCCAACTCTTTGCAGCCCCATGGACTGCAGCACGCCAGGCTTCCCTGTCCATCACTGTCTCCCTGAGTTTGCTCAAACTCATGTCCATTGAGTCAATGATACCATCCTACCATCTCATTCTCTGTCACCCTCTTCTCTTCCTGCCCTCATTCTTTCCCAACATCAAGGTCTTTTCCAATGAGTCAGTTCTTCTCATCAGGTGGCCAAAGTATTGGAGCTTCTACTTCAGCTTCAGTCCTTCTAATGAATATTCAGGTTGATTTCCTTTAGGATTGAGTGATTTGATCTCCAGGAGTACTGCTCCTTTTAAATACAACTTTCTCACTGGAAGTATCAGCACAAAATAGGGAATCTAATTAAGTCAAACATTCGCAGGAAAACTTACTTCTTTGGAAGGCATGATCCCAAACATCGGGAACATTAAGCCAGGCAGCAACGCTGTTACCGACAAAGGCAAAGCTTCTGTCAGCCAGAATATGGCGATGACAAAGAGAGTGTAGGCACATTCTGCTTCCTGGACAGAACAAAGGCAAGATGTCAGGTGAAATAACAAGGCTGAGAAATTGTTCAAATCACAGTCACACTTGCTGAATAGGGCAAGTAAGAAGAAACTCTGCAGGTCTCTGCACTTTAGAATAGGGCAGCAAATGGTTATTTCTGAGGGTCTCTAAGAGTCAAAATTTAATACACATAAAAACCCAATGACATAAAAACATCCTCATTTGTTATATTTTCTTCACATTTCCTTTAAACTAGGTAACAGCATGTAGTTAATTTTCTATGCTCATGTCAGCATTCATGGGTGTTTGCCTTTACTTTCCTGTGGCTTGTAAAATTCACACCCTTCCTTTTAACTACATTTCCTGATTTCTAGTTGGGTGGGACCCATGCACACCAACTTTCCTCTCTCTCTCTACTAAAAAGGGAAGTCAACCCAGAAGAAAAAGTTAGGTGTACTTTTTTGCAGAGAAAGAAGGACACTGCCTAGTTATGTGCATGGTTAAGACTGAATTTGCTCCTAAGTGATGCAGATCTGGAGGTGAAGAGCCTTCTGTTTGGCTTTTTTTAGAAAGACAATTGAGCTTCTATGAAGACACAGGGAACTAAAGAGGATAGAGGCTCTTAATGCAGTCTTTTGCTTTGCCAGGTATAAATCTGTGGGTTTTTGGCTTAGGGCATTGTTGAAGAATGGTTGAAATTTACCCTTATATTGGGCCTCCTTGGTGGCTCAGATGGTAAAGACGCTGCCTGTATTGCAAAAGACCTGGGTTCAATCCCTGGGTCAGGAAGGTCCCTTGAGAAGGGCATGGCTACCCACTCCAGTATTCTTGACTGGAGAATTCCATGGATAGAGGATACTGGCATGCTACAGTCCGATCACAAAGAGTTGGACATGACTGAGTGACTTTCACTTTAGCTTACATAAGTAAATTTTATCTGCTATCACTATGTACTAAATGATCAATAAAGGGCGGCATATCTTACGTGGCTTGGTTTTGCTCTCACACTGCTTAATCTCTGCAAATTCTGAGCTGCATTTGAAAAATTTACAAGTTTATAAAACTCAGAATTTACAAGTTAAAACTCAAACTGCTGTCTGAGTTTGACGAGGTCTTTTATTTAAGGTTTTCCCAAAGCAGTAGCATTTTTAGTTTTGTTGCCCTCTGATCCCCCTACCTCACGGTGAGTCCTCTGGGCCTGGTCTTTAACTCACGCAGCATTCCTGCACTTACAGGGAGTTTCTAAGAAGTTCTTAATAAGACACGATTGTGTCATATCTTTATTGTGCTGTTTTTTTCAAGGAATAAAGGTGTTTTGATGTTGACAATTTTATACAAAGTCTGCCTCTATAATCTTGACAAACAATAAAACAGTGGAACAAAGCTGAGCCTTGACTAAATCTTTCTGACTTGCTCAGGAGAGAATCTGTGAATATGTGCTTAACTTAAAATGCCCATGTTGGAGAAAGACCAGGTCTGCTTTTTCTCTTAGAACACGTGCGTGTGCTCAGTTTCTCAGCTGTATCTCTGACTCTTTATGACCTCATGGACTATAACCTGCCAGGCTTCTCCTCTATGGAAATTTCCAGGCAAGAATACTGGAATGGCTTACCATTTCCTACTCCAGGGGACCTTCCCAGTCCGTGGATTGTACCTGCATCTCTTGCATCTCCTGCATTGGCAGACAGATTCTTTACCACTGTGCCACCTGAGATGCCTATTAAAACACATGTATAACCCCCAAACTCTTCATTGTGACTCTGTGTTTTCTATCATACTTACAAGGACCTAGATTTCAAAGATAAAATGGACCTTTTTCTATCTTGCCTTTTAATCACAGCTAGCCAGTCTCTTGGACTTCCCTGGTGGCTCAGATGGTAAAGAATCTGCCTGCAATGCAGGAGAGCCAGGTTTGATCCCTAAGTCACGAAGATCCCCTGGAGAAGGAAATGTCTACCCATTCCAGTATTCTTGCCTGGAGAATTCCATGGACAGAGGAGCCTGGCGGGCTACAATCCATGGAGTCGCAAAAGAGTTGGACACAATGGAACAACTAACATTTTCACTTTCAACCAGTCTCTTGATCTTATCTCTCCCACTGTCATTTTACCTTTCAACTCTGCCCTTCAGCCTCCACTCCAATTCCTCCACTTTAGGCAAAGCTATTCCAAAATCAGTTNATGGACTCGCAAAAGAGTTGGACACAAAGGAACAACTAACATTTTCACTTTCAACCAGTCTCTTGATCTTATCTATCCCACTGTCATTTTACCTTTCAACTCTGCCCTTCAGCCTCCACTCCAATTCCTCCACTATAGGCAAAGCTATTCCAAAACCAGCTGATTTTCCAAAAATTTAATTCATTTTTGTCATTCCCTTGCATGAGGCTGGATTGGGACTAGCTACTCTGACAACTGTCTGGAGAACCTTCTACAAGGAACTGCTAAAACATCAGAAAAATAAAAAGAATATGATGCCAGCAAATTCTGTTTACCACACAAAATCACTGCCATAGTGTTGAAATTTCATTTCCACATGGGTCTACTTCAGCTAGACATTGATAGTCTGCTCAGATGGGATAAATCTGGGGGCAAAATTTCAAGCGTTAAATCATTAGCTTGTCAAGACAACTTTCATATTTTAACTGGCCCATACATGATTTAAAATGGTCACATCAGTAATTTTTGAATTGTTTATTGAAAAGAATCCAAAACTTGCATTGAAGGCCACCTTCACTTTAACTATAATATGACTCACTCCAGTACTTCCTAAAATATTTCTAAAAAGTCTTATCTACATTCCTTCTTCATATATGGGATCCCTGCTCCTCATACACTGTTTTTCTAGACTCTAACTCTTAACCAGTAGTCATCCCAATGAGCCTCCAATACTCTTAAGTGATAGCTTCTACCTGCCTGTGACCATATTCTGGAATGGACACTTTAAACCTAGTTTGATTATGTAGACTAAACAGTTGAAAACTGATGGCCACATCTAAGAGGAAAATACAACTTACAACAGTGTATGGTGGGGGAAGGGCGGATGTGTGTGTGTGTGTGTGTGTGTGTGTGTGTATACATTTGAGTTGAGATTTGCAAACCAGCAGATTTCATCTTAGAAATAAAACCCAAATTTCTGGCTCCTCTTGAAAAACAGGAATTTGGCAACACTGGGATCATATTCTTCCAGGTCAACAATTCTCCAGACTTGAGGACTCTAATAATTCCCCTTTAGAGGCTAGCTTGTGCTTCTCAGTTTTTCCTGGTGTCTCTGCACCATCTCTTGAATTCTCTTACCTGTTTGGCCTTAGATGTTATTTGAGTAAAATCTCTGGTGATCAAAATGCTGCCTACCTGCTCTTCTTTACAAATCTTAGTTTACCCTTTTAGAATCAACCCTTGGATTGCTCATTTGGGTTTCTATCCATGTTTTCATGATTTTATTACATGAAGACATCACTACATTAATAAACAACATATGGTTTTGAGATTAAATAAGATTTTTGATGTGTATGACACGAGATGCCAGTTCAGTCTCTGGGTTAGGATGATCCCCTGGAGGAGGACATGGCAACCCACTCCAGTGTTCTTGCCTGGAAAATACCATGTATTGGGCTGCAGGATCAGACATGACTGAAGTGATCTAGCATACATACATGTTTAAAAGCATTTTACTGGAATACTGTAGTTTCTACTGTATAGCAAAGTGAATCAGCTGTGCATATACATATATCCCCTCTTTTTCAAATTTCCTTCCCATTAGGTCACCACAGGGAAATTAATAAACTTCCCTGTGCTATAAGTAGGTTATAATTAGTTACCTGTTTTATACATATTATCAGTAGTGTTATGTGTCAGTCCCAGTCTCTCAGTTCATCCAGCCTCCCTGCTTGGTAGCCATACATTTGTTCTCTACAACTGCATCTATTTTTCCTTTGTAGATCAGATTATCTATACCAATTTTTCATATTGCACATATATGTGTTAATATTTGATATTTATTTTTCTCCTTCTGGCTTATTTCACTCTGTGTGATTTTTCAACTTGCTTTTTCACTCAATGTTTTATTGATTTCAAATGTGTTCGTGTTGATACATACAGACTTATTGTTAATTTTTTTAATGGATATAGCATTTCTTTTTATAAATATCTTACAGTTCATTTGTCCATTTTTTCTATTGATGGCTGTTTAGGGCTCTTTCCCTCAATTTTTCATTATTATAATGCTACAAACATCTTTATACTTAGATCCATGTGAATATAAGAAAGAGATTTTCTAAGCTATTATCAAAATTTCTGAGTGGAAAGGATGCATTGGAACCTTATTGGTATTGCCCAACTGCTATGCAAGAAGGTTGCATCAGTTTACACAGCATTAGCACCAACAGTGTGAGCAAGTTCCATTTCACCAGCCATGGCATATTGGAGTGATTTATTTATCTGAAATCTGATAGTATGGAAAGTTCTTCTTAATTTAATTTGCATTTGCTTGAATACCATTGAAGGATTTTTTCATGCTTGTTGAACATAATTGTTCCTCTCCTGAAAATTACCTGGTTTATAGCGTTTTCTCGTATTTCTGTTGTTTCTTTTTATTGTGAATTGGTGAGGTTANGAGATGCCAGTTCAGTCTCTGGGTTAGGATGATCCCCTGGAGGAGGACATGGCAACCCACTCCAGTGTTCTTGCCTGGAAAATACCATGTATTGGGCTGCAGGATCAGACATGACTGAAGTGATCTAGCATACATACATGTTTAAAAGCATTTTACTGGAATACTGTAGTTTCTACTGTATAGCAAAGTGAATCAGCTGTGCATATACATATATCCCCTCTTTTTCAAATTTCCTTCCCATTAGGTCACCACAGGGAAATTAATAAACTTCCCTGTGCTATAAGTAGGTTATAATTAGTTACCTGTTTTATACATATTATCAGTAGTGTTATGTGTCAGTCCCAGTCTCTCAGTTCATCCAGCCTCCCTGCTTGGTAGCCATACATTTGTTCTCTACAACTGCATCTATTTTTCCTTTGTAGATCAGATTATCTATACCAATTTTTCATATTGCACATATATGTGTTAATATTTGATATTTATTTTTCTCCTTCTGGCTTATTTCACTCTGTGTGATTTTTCAACTTGCTTTTTCACTCAATGTTTTATTGATTTCAAATGTGTTCGTGTTGATACATACAGACTTATTGTTAATTTTTTTAATGGATATAGCATTTCTTTTTATAAATATCTTACAGTTCATTTGTCCATTTTTTCTATTGATGGCTGTTTAGGGCTCTTTCCCTCAATTTTTCATTATTATAATGCTACAAACATCTTTATACTTAGATCCATGTGAATATAAGAAAGAGATTTTCTAAGCTATTATCAAAATTTCTGAGTGGAAAGGATGCATTGGAACCTTATTGGTATTGCCCAACTGCTATGCAAGAAGGTTGCATCAGTTTACACAGCATTAGCACCAACAGTGTGAGCAAGTTCCATTTCACCAGCCATGGCATATTGGAGTGATTTATTTATCTGAAATCTGATAGTATGGAAAGTTCTTCTTAATTTAATTTGCATTTGCTTGAATACCATTGAAGGATTTTTTCATGCTTGTTGAACATAATTGTTCCTCTCCTGAAAATTACCTGGTTTATAGCGTTTTCTCGTATTTCTGTTGTTTCTTTTTATTGTGAATTGGTGAGGTTATTTTTAGATTCTTAATATTTCTTTATACATGTATATTTATAAATATTATTCTTAGCCTTTGACTTATCTATGAAATTTGATTTATTGTGTTTCTGGGTGATAAGATTTTAATTTTGATTCAGTTATTTTAAAGTCCTTTCTGTTATGTTTTGTGTTTTTACTATCCTGTATGAGAAATTCTTTCTATGCATATTATATTCCCATTTTTTTTTTTCTAAAATAAAAAAAAAAAGTTTTTTCAAATGTGGACCTAAATTGATTTGTATAGGAGTCTGATGCTTTTTTTCTAAATGGATAATCAAAATGTCCTGATTTCTTTTTAATTAGATGGTCCATCTTTGCCCACTAACTCATGCTACTACATATTTCTTGTGGCAAATTTCTACAAATGCAGACACATGCATTTATGGACCCAGTATCTCAATCACTTACACACCCACCACCTTTCAAAAGGTGGTGAACTGCAGAATTATTAAACTCTTTTAACTACTGCAGCTTTTCAATCAGTTTTACAATTGGTAACTCAAGTCCCATATTTTATATTTTTTTCAAAGTTGTCTTGATAGTTTTAGGCTTCTACTTTCGAATTTTAGATTTTTATTCAAACTACATGAAATTTATAAAATAAGAAATGGCCTTAATATATTCTCATCTATGAACTCTTCTTTCATTTAGGTATTCATTAAATGCTTTTTATAATATTTTGTAGTTTTCTCTATAAGGGTCTTGTATTCTCCAAGCCAGGCTTCAACAATATGTGAACTGTGAACTTCCAGATATTCAAGCTGGTTTTAGAAAAGGCAGAGGAACCAGAGATCAAATTCCCAACATCCATTGGATCATGAAAAAAGCAGGAGAGTTCCAGAAAAACATCTATTTCTGCTTTACTGACTATGCCAAAGCCTTTGACTCTGTGTATNAAATCCAAGATCAAGAAACCAGCAGGATTAGTGTCTGATGAGAGCTGTCTCCTTAGGTTGCAGACAGCTGCCTTCTCTCTGTAGTCTCACATGGCAGAAAGAAAGAGAGAGAAATCAAGCTCTTTGGTGTCTCCTCTTGTAAGAACTTTAATCCCATCATGCCAGGGCTCCACCATGACGATCTCCTCTAAACCCATTACTTTCCAAAGTCCCAGTCTCCAAATACCATCATACTGGGCATGAGGGCTTCAACATATGAATTTGGAGGTGGGATGGACATACATATTCAGTCCATAACAAATGCTATGACTGCTTCTTATGACCACAAATAGAGCTCTTCTCATGGTACATTTTATCGTTGAACAGAATTCAGGCACAAATTCTGGAAACAAATATCGAACAAAGAAGGACCACATGATGTGTAAACTTATGTGCCTGTGCATTGCTTATTCTTCTACCATTGGCGGACTGACGACAATCACTGGTACCTCTACCAACTTGATCTTCGCTGAGCATTTCAATATGTAAGTAAAATGATTGGGTGGATTTAATAAATGGTCAGCACACAAATTATAAGCATTATTCTTACCTGTTTCAGAGAATCCAGAGAGAGAGAGCTCTGTTGAGTTAATCCTCCTTTGTTCCCCATCAGGACTGCTATAGGTCTAGAACCCTCCCTTCTGCTCCTTCCAGTAGAGTTAGATATGTAGGACACAGTGAATTAACAGGTGTTTGTAGATTCCAAAGTCAGCTTGGGTAAAATAACTCCTGGGTAATCACTCTCACCAAATACGTGTGTGGGTTCCCATTTGCTCAGTCATGTCCACCTCACAACCCCATGGACTGTAGCCCAGCAGGCTCCTCTCTCCATAGGATTTTTTCAGGCAAGAATACAGAGTGGGTTGCCATTTCCTCCTCCAGGGGATCTTCCCAACCTGGGGGTCGAGCCCACCTCTCCTGTGTCTTGAAATACAGAAGACACTTTTTATTATAAATAATATTGCAAATGGTGGTTACCTAAAGTGAAAGGGAGTCTTTACATGGGACAATTTGTGTAGGGTTTGTCAACTGACACTTAAACATAAATGATGAGTAGTAAACAGAATTGCTCATTATAGAAGATTTGGTGTTGGGATTGAAAAATATTTGAAGAATTGGACAATTACAAAAAATAGCAGTAATAAAAATATTCCAAGGGCAGATATATGAATCTGAATGAGTGGCGTGATGCTACTTCAGTGCAGAAAATTGAGAATCTTGCACACAGGATACTGGAGTTAAAAATTCCACTTTTCAGTCACAATAATAAGTAGTTCTTCCAAGACTTAATTTTCTCATATCTAAAATAGTCACAGTTCATATGAATATTGTAAGAATTAAATGAAGTAAACTATGTAAAAATACTTGGTACTATGAAAGAATTATTAAAACAATAGTTTGAAAGTCCACAGTGTTTTGTGAGAGCTCAATCTGGTTCTACACCCAAGGTATAATTCTAAGGACGAAGGACAGATAATAGTCAGAGTTTCTGGAAGGTGGGCAGTGTTGACGATGCCCTGGAACAAGATTTGTCCTTTTCATAGAAAAATTCAGGGAAAACCACACTGTAGGAAGCAGAGTCACAAATTCTGTAAATTTTCTGAGTTATTTAAAAGATGTTCCAAGAAATTCAAGATTCAAAAAATGTCACCCTCCATTCTGGAAAGAATGAGAACTTATGTACAAGAAAACAACCCGAACAGAGCAGTTTAGGGACAATATAACACAGACTACCGAGTGCATTTACTGATTTGATGAGCATACATCCATCATGCGTACTCCAATGATCGACTTAGAAAAGAACCTTAGAAAGATATTTGGTTTATATGTGAGAGACTTCTGAAATTCCCAGTGCCAGAAAGGATTTATTCAATGCATCTCCTAATTCAAGGCAGGAAATGTATTTAATCCCTTTCTGAAAGCTAGACTTCCATCTTTTCGCATGAATCCCCTAAAGAAAGATTCTACATCTCAGTTCTCTCTATAAATCTTTTCTAAAATTTAGACCAAGTTTTTATTTTTACTTTTTTTACTTTGTTGGTGTTAGAGAACTGCTGGTTTCCACCATTCCTGTGAAATTACTTGATATCATCAGAATAACCATACTGAGTTTGCCCTTGGTCTTTGTGTTCTGACCCGAAGCATCAACAAAATTTTCTTTCATTTAACTGTTCCCTGGACTCTTTGAATGTATTCATCCATTTTTCAATGACAGATTGAGAGCATTGTAGCACTTGGAGCAAAATGTTTCAGTAACTATTTTCCCTAATTGTCTGATCTTGTAATTCTCCTAATCATGGGAATTGGCCAAAACATTCTTTTTAGAAAATGTTTAAAATATAATTAGAAATGTAGTGATTTTTTTTCTTCAAGTTTTCTTTAGCATTAAGAATTACATGAAACTCAAAATATCCTTTCTTGATAGAAAATATTGAAAGAGAAGGGGCAAAACAACCTTATGTATAAGGCAGATGTATGAATCTGAATATAAGTTAGTGCCATGATGTTCCTTCAGTGCAGAAAATGGGGAAGTGTGGATACAGTCAGGGCACTTGAGTTAAAAATTCTACTTTTCAGTCCCTTACATTTGTGAATTGGAACAATAGAAAAATAAATAGCTTTAAAAAGTATATAGTAATTTGTATAATAAAAAGTAAATAGTAAATAAACAGATTATTTAATGATTGTTTTCTTAAATATTGACCCTAAAAATACAACAGCAACCCAAACCAACATTGGAATAAAATGCATTCAATTTCACTGGGAAAAGTCCCAGAAACTTAAAACTACATGAAATAAAAAAAGGTTTATGTTCTATGTTCAGATGTTTGGAGCCAGAAAGAAATCATCCTTTATTTCCAAAGCCACTACAATAATCTCACCTTTTCTCCTGACACTTCCTGCCATCTTTTTGAGCAATACCAATGATCATTTTGTATAAGTTCATTTTGGGTCTTACCAAACTCTGAAGGGTACATTAGCCTGAGAGTCAATTACTTCCTGCCTTTGACACTTAAAAAACGTGTTATCTTACAAGTAATCTAAGAGAGGAAGCAACTAGATAATACATTTCAAAGCCTTATCTATCTAACTGTTTATCTATTTACTTAAATATAAAATATACTTATGTTTTATGCATGTATTCTTTTGTTTTCTTTTTTTACATATGGAAAATAAGAACAACAAATTGTGAGAAACCTAAATTTTATCCTGTGTAAATAAAAACAGATCTTCATCCACTCAGTCAATCAACAAACATCTGTTGAGAGCTGACAATGTGCAAGGCATGGTTTTGAACTCTTTTGAAGAATACAAAAAATAAAACCTACCAGAAAGAAGATTCTAGCTCATTGCCTAGGCAAAACATACATATACAGAAACCGTTAACAATTTTAAAACAGAATAACTTTTGTTTTTTGACACACAGAGAAGGTAAAGTGACAAATGACACATATTGAGCCCTTGCCAGATGAATTGCATATATTACAGTGCACATGAACCCTTATATTCTTGCTGTGGAAATGGTATACAGTGGTGATTAAAGGCATTGACTCTGAGATTCAAATGTCTATATTCAAATACCAGCTCTTGGACAAATAACTTAATGTCTTTAAGCCTGTTATTTTGCCAGAAAAAAAATGAGGATAATAATATCTCTCTCTTTCTCTCATAGTTTCAAGTTTTACATAAAATGAATATCACTTGGAACAGTGCCTAACATAAAGCACGTGCTGCATACATGTTGGCTATTATTAGTAGAGTTGAAAATTTTAATGTTTAGCTTGGCAATTTGCAGAACAAATCAAGATCAGTCAGACCCCAAAGTCTATCTTCCTAAAATATTACCTCCCTAGAAACTTTTGAACATGTGTCTTTAAAGAAGACTCTAGTTGTGTGCAGTACTTCTAATCACTAGAGAAAATTTGTCAGTGTAACCTGGCTCAGTCTTAAACAAAGTGAACAGTAAACACCATGCTTATGGAGAAAATGAATGCAAATAATCCAGAAAGTCAAAGTATATAAATTCTGTAATCAGTTTTTCCAGGAAGTAGTAGAATAGCCTGTGCATGTCTTTGCACAGTTGGAAAGAGCAGTGTGCAGACTGATTGGCATTCTAAGAATCTGGGGACAGGAGATCCACTAGGAGTCTATGGCCAACTTGTTGACAAATGATGAGAGGCATAGCCAGGTGATTCATGAAATGATGGGTGGATTTAGACTCAGGGTACCATACAGTCAGAAGGTGGTGAGTGACTAGGCATAAGGATTTATAAGGGTAAGGAAGGGTTAAGACAACTCTAGGAAATTTTGACGCTACAGCTATATGTCAATAGATGGTGATTTCATGAAATTCTAGAGAAGACTAGGCACATTCATTAGAGAAATAAATAAATTTTATTTTGGATATGGTGAAGTGACCTGCTCAGAATCTATCCACAAGGAGATTTTCAGCAGGCATTTACAAATTCATTGTTCCAGTTAGTTTTAGATTTGGGACTATATATATGTATGTGTGTGCTTAGTTGCTCAGTAGTGTCTGACTCTTTGTGACACTTTGGACTGTAGCCTTCCAGGCTACTCTGTCCATGGGATTTTTCAGGCAAGAATACTGGAGTGGGTTGCCATTTCCTTCTCCAGAGAAGCTTCCAGATCCAGGGATCAAGCCTACATCTCCTGTGTCTCCAGCATTGCAGTCAGATTCTTTACCTGCTGAGCCATTAGGGAAGATATACATATACACATACTCATACACATACACATACATATACATATACCAGTACTCTTGCCTGGAAATTCCCATGGTGGAGGAGCCTGGTAGGCTGCAGTCCATGCGGTTGCTGAGTCAGAAACGACTGAGCGACTTCACTTTCACTTTTCACTTCCATGCATTGGAGAAGGAAATGGCAACCCACTCCAGTGTTCTTGCCTGGAGAATCCCAGGGATGGCGGAGCCCAATGGGCTGCTGTCTGTGGGGTTGCACAGAGTCGAACATGACTGAAGCGACTTAGCAGCAGCAGCAGCATACATATACATATACATATACATATACATATATTCACACATGTGTATATATATACATAGAAATTAAAATCTTGAGTGTAGCAGGAGAAAGATAGGGAGAAAAAAGATAAGANAACATGACTGAAGCGACTTAGCAGCAGCAGCAGCATACATATACATATACATATACATATACATATATTCACACATGTGTATATATATACATAGAAATTAAAATCTTGAGTGTAGCAGGAGAAAGATAGGGAGAAAAAAGATAAGAGAATTGAAACATGGAAAGATTCTTAAGAAATACTGACAAAAAGGAAGATGAGAAAAGTTAATCAAGGTAGCTGGAGAAACAGAGCATATGGGATTTTGACAGATGGAGGGAAAGACCATTTTTCAAGCAGAGAATAAGTCAGGAGCATGCAATGTGGTGGAAGGGTCAGGTAAGATGATGGCTGAAAAGAGGCTTTTAGTTTTCATCAGTGACCTCCAAGAGGGGAGATGCAGGGGAACAGTGGGGACTGGGGCAGAATTCAGACTAAAGAGAGTGATGGAGTGAGGACATAGTGAGAGAACAAGGCAGCTAGTTTAAACGATTGTTTCAAGTTTAACAAAAGAAAGAAAGAAAGAACAAGCATGGCGTAACCAGAGGCAGAGTGTTCCTTTAGAATAAGGGAGGTATCAGTTTAGTTTTACACTCAGGCAAAGGAGACAGTAAAAACAGCTATGTGAGGTTTGCAGGGAAAAGAAGGAGAGAGAGAGAGAAATTATTAATTGGCTAACAGTCAATTAATGGAGGTGGAATGGGATAGAAACAAGGGTACAAATGTCAGTCTTGGAAAAGAAAGGTGTGCTCCTGAGTGGTAATGAGAGGGGACAAGTGAAGACAGAGATATTTCAAATCATGTATATACCCTTGTTTCACAGATGAGGAAACCAAGGCTCCAGGAGTTTAAACAGTGGGAGCACTGGGAGGTGAAGGCAGATGGCCTGACTCCTGGTACCCTTTTTGCTCTGCAGCCTCATTGCCTCTCCCACCATCTGGGAGGGGGCCATGTGAGCAAAGTTTTTAAAAATCAAGTTTGCTGCCAGTGACAAGTAAAGACTGCATTGGTATCTGCATTCAAGTATTGCACTTTCTCAGAGAAGGCGATGGCACCCTACTCCAGTACTCTTGCCTGNACATCTGGGAGGGGCCCATGTGGGCAAAGTTTTTAAAAATCAAGTTTGCTGCCAGTGACAAAGACTGCATTGGTATCTGCATTCAAATATTGCACTTTCTCAGAGAAGGCAATGGCACCCTACTCCAGTACTCTTGCTTGGAAAATCCCATGGGCGGAGGAGCCTGGTAGGCTGCAGTCCATGGGGTTGCAGAGTTGGACACAACTGAAGCGACTTAGCAGCAGCAGTAGCACCAGCATTGCACTTTCTTTTTATAAAAGATAAACATGCACACATAAGAATTATTTGAAAGAGTTGCAATGCTGAAAGCATGACTATTTTGCCTGAACCGTCCTTTTGTTGTTCTTGTGCTAAGTTGCTCAGTTGCGTCCAAATCTTTGTGAGCCCATGGACTGTAGCCCACCAGACTCTTATGTCCAGGGGATTCTCCAGGCAAGAATACTGGAGTGGGTTGCCATGCCCTCTTTCAGGGCATCTTCCCAACCCAGGGATTGAATCCAGGTGCCCCGCACTGCAGCAAATTCCTTACTGACTGAGGAAACCCTTGTCATCCTAAGCTGATATATAGCTTAGCAGGTGATTTTCAGAACAATACTAATAAGACTGAGCCAATTATCTAACTCAACCACAAGGTATGAAATTTCTTGCATCCTTAATCTTTGAATCTAGTACCTGTGGCACCTAGATTCTGACTCCCTTGTGATTAATTCACCATTAGTTTTTTACTTACCCCTGGAATAAGGCATTATGGAAGTATTCTTTGTTTTCTGTACCTACTGTTACAATCTTATAGATTCTTTGGATTTTTATTGGCTCCTCATTAAAGAAATCCANAGTGAGGACATAGTGAGAGAACAAGGCAGCTAGTTTAAATGATTGTTTCAAGTTTAACAAAAGAAAGAAAGAAAGAACAAGCATGGCGTAACCAGAGGCAGAGTGTTCCTTTAGAATAAGGGAGGTATCAGTTTAGTTTTACACTCAGGCAAAGGAGACAGTAAAAACAGCTATGTGAGGTTTGCAGGGAAAAGAAGGAGAGAGAGAGAGAAATTATTAATTGGCTAACAGTCAATTAATGGAGGTGGAATGGGATAGAAACAAGGGTACAAATGTCAGTCTTGGAAAAGAAAGGTGTGCTCCTGAGTGGTAATGAGAGGGGACAAGTGAAGACAGAGATATTTCAAATCATGTATATACCCTTGTTTCACAGATGAGGAAACCAAGGCTCCAGGAGTTTAAACAGTGGGAGCACTGGGAGGTGAAGGCAGATGGCCTGACTCCTGGTACCCTTTTTGCTCTGCAGCCTCATTGCCTCTCCCAACATCTGGGAGGGGCCCATGTGGGCAAAGTTTTTAAAAATCAAGTTTGCTGCCAGTGACAAAGACTGCATTGGTATCTGCATTCAAATATTGCACTTTCTCAGAGAAGGCAATGGCACCCTACTCCAGTACTCTTGCTTGGAAAATCCCATGGGCGGAGGAGCCTGGTAGGCTGCAGTCCATGGGGTTGCAGAGTTGGACACAACTGAAGCGACTTAGCAGCAGCAGTAGCACCAGCATTGCACTTTCTTTTTATAAAAGATAAACATGCACACATAAGAATTATTTGAAAGAGTTGCAATGCTGAAAGCATGACTATTTTGCCTGAACCGTCCTTTTGTTGTTCTTGTGCTAAGTTGCTCAGTTGCGTCCAAATCTTTGTGAGCCCATGGACTGTAGCCCACCAGACTCTTATGTCCAGGGGATTCTCCAGGCAAGAATACTGGAGTGGGTTGCCATGCCCTCTTTCAGGGCATCTTCCCAACCCAGGGATTGAATCCAGGTGCCCCGCACTGCAGCAAATTCCTTACTGACTGAGGAAACCCTTGTCATCCTAAGCTGATATATAGCTTAGCAGGTGATTTTCAGAACAATACTAATAAGACTGAGCCAATTATCTAACTCAACCACAAGGTATGAAATTTCTTGCATCCTTAATCTTTGAATCTAGTACCTGTGGCACCTAGATTCTGACTCCCTTGTGATTAATTCACCATTAGTTTTTTACTTACCCCTGGAATAAGGCATTATGGAAGTATTCTTTGTTTTCTGTACCTACTGTTACAATCTTATAGATTCTTTGGATTTTTATTGGCTCCTCATTAAAGAAATCCACTTGCTCAGTGTTCTCTACCTGACGCTTCTGCTCCACTGATACACTCTTCCAGTTGTCATCCAATCTCCTCCTTTCCTTATTGTTAATAAATATCACCCTGTAATTAACTCACTTCTTCCTACTCTGCTTCTTTAAAGACCTCCAGCTCTGCCAGGTTTTCTCTACTTGTGTGGATGCTGTATATTTGAAACTGTTCAGTTACTCCAAAACTTACATTCCAGTCCCATCTCTTCTTATCAAAGCTATATTCACATTTCTATAAATTTGTCTTATCCACGCACACCCATAACCAGCACACCTGATTGCAAGCTTGTAAAAGATTTCATGAATTATTGAATTATAATAATTATTATTGTTTTCTTTTAGCTCCCAAGGAACACAAGTAGATGATCAATAAATATTGGTTAAGAGGAACTGAACTAAGACATGAATGAAGTGCTGATTGTTCCTGGGAATCATCTAAGTAACTGAATAATATTTTGATATTAAAATAAAGTTATTAAGGGAAATATTATTAGGAACAATTATTGCTTTCATAACAGAGGAGTTTTGCTGCATCGATATCACTTAACAAATACACCAGCTATTAGTTAAACACAAAAAGCCAATCTATCATATTAAGAATAGAAGATTATCACAAGTAAAATTTCACAGCTTGCTGATTATCAAAGTATATTATTCAGCTTGTGGGCGTCAGCTGTGAAATGTGTGGGTATACAAAGCAGCTTGGAAGGAAGCTGAATTATCAATGATTAGCACAGTCACTGTTGCTAATTATATATTAAATAATAACTATTGTTGCTTCACAAACCAAGAGATATGTTTATAGGCGCTCTGAATTCAAAGCCCACCTCCCTAACCTATCTGCTCAGCTAATTACAGAGGAAGAAGGTAAACCAGCTACCTAGCAATAGCCACTTTCAAAGCTCACCATGATTTTCTCCTGCAGAAAAGCATAATATGTGCTTCTAAGAATTTCTCTGGCAAATAGTACAGAAGAAAATTGGGTATTACAAAGTTTAGACTTAGACATTGGTTCAGATTCAACTTTGCCATATATTAGCTTAACTTCTACAAATGTAAGTTTCTTCCATCTGTAAAATGGAGGCAAAACTAGAACATACAACATTATTATGAAGAATAAACTAGAACATACAATATTATTATGAAGAATAAATGGCATACTGCATTCATGGCTCTTAGCAGAGGGCCTGGCAATTAGGAAATTGTCAATAACCCCAGCCATTGTCACTACTGCTGCTTCAATTTTGGCTCTTGCTGTTAGAAATCTAAATCTGGTTTATGCATAAAAAGTAATTAATATTTGAAAAGAAACCTCTGAAAGTACATAAATGCAAATCTGAAAAGTGGCTTTGACTCAGAAATAATCAAAATAGTCATTAATCAAAAGGACTATAATCAGCGTGGATATCAGCTGATCTTGCCCTTAGTGGACAATATCTGTTTCAAGGCAATAAATATCCACAATCACACACATTCTTTTGAGATCAGTGCTGTGTATTTAATTAGCATTATTTATGATTTTGTACTTGGACTTAAGAACTGCATCTACAGCGCTGTCTTCCTAAATTTCAACAGTGACATACTCGTATGCTTCAGGTCAAAGCATGTCTCTCCTATGCCATCATTCCTGTGGGCTTCTAAAATGTCCTTAAAACATCAAGTCTGTACTCTAGTTTATGGATATTTTGAAATATATGTGGAATTTTCTCTTTTCACTTAGGAGGACATTGAGGACACTGGGCTTTAAAGAAGAGAGGTTGTGTTTTCAACAGTCCTCCTGGGTTTAAATATCCAGCTTGACTGTACACTCTGTGACCTTGAGCAATCCACTTAACCTTCTGACACTTTGTGTTTTCTGTGTAAAATAAAAATATAATACATGCCTACAGAAATTTTGTTAGAATTAAATGTGCTTAACTCATTCCTGCCCCTCTGCCTGACCTCTAAGACTTAAGGTGCCCCTGGTGTATTTCCTTTTCCACTTGTCTCCACTGATTCCTGAAATTGACACACCCACTTCCGTGGTTTCTAAAACTACCTGTGTGTGGGTAACCATCAATTTCACATCTCTAACTGCTCTCTCAATTCCAGACTCATCTATCTGACTGACTATCCACCACAGCCACCAGGAAAGCTAATGGGCACCTCACATGAACCCCCACAGCAGCATCCAGTCTGCCAACCTGCTCTTCCCTCAGATTCATGTCAATGAATGGTACCTTTTCCTACATTGTGCACCAAATATTTGTAAAATCCACTGCCTTCTCTTCGTCTATGTTGCTACCAATCTAAATGAAGCTAAAATCTATTCATCTCCCTGCTCCTCTGCAAACCTGCCTTGGTCTTCTAACAGATTCCATGTTACAGATTACCATAAACTTTAGCAAATAAAAACAGCAGGAATTTATGACCTCATCATTTCTGTAGGTCAGGTATCTAGGCACGGTTTAGCCAGGTCCTTTGCTCAGCTGAAGTCAGGGTGCCATTGGGGTCTGTGATCTCCACAGAAGCTCAGAGTCCTAGGACAGGGTCATCCAGGTTGTTGACAGAATTCAATTCATTGTGTTTGAATCACTGAGGTGCCCATTTTATTGCAGTCTGTTAGCATAAGTTCACTCTCAGCAACTAGCGGATACCCTAAGATCCTTGCCAGACACCCTCTTCCTTAGGCATCTGGAAGCCAGCAAGAACAACTCTCTTTTATGGGTTCCCTTGAGTAAGTCAGGCCCTCCCAAGATAATCTCCCTTTTGATTAACTCAGAGTCAGTCCATTGATGGGAACCTCTGCAAATTCTCTTCACTCTACCTATTAAAGAACTTCAGTCAGTCAGTCAGTCAGTCAGTCAGTTCAGTCGCTCAGTTGTGTCTGACTCTTTGCACCCGTGAATAGCAGCATGCCAGGCCTCCCTGTCCATCACCAACTCCCGGACTTCACTCAGACTCACGTCCATCGAGTCAGTGATGCCATTCAGCCATCTCATTAGCCTCAGGAATAAAATCTCACCATCTTTACACGTCTGTCCACACAGAAGGGGAAAAGAATATACTAAGTATGTATGCCAGGGGCAGGATTCTTGGGCGTCATCTTGGAGCCCCACCTACTACACTTGGCTTCCACTCTTGTTACCATCCATCTTCACAATCTATCTAGCTAACATATTTTATGAAATTCATAAATTTACATAGACTTTACATTAGATCATGTCACTAGCTTACTTACTGTGTTTCTATTACTCCTAATTGCATTAGTGAAAGTGAAAGTGTTAGTGGCTCAGTTGTGTCTGACTCATTGCACCCCTATGGGCTCCTCTGTCCATGGATTTCTCCAGGCACGAATACTGGAGTGGGTTGTCATTCCCTTCTCCAAGGTATCTTCCCGACCCAGAGACTGAACTTGGACTTCCTGCATTGCAGGCAGATTCTTTACCATCTGAGCCACCAGGGAAGACCAATTGCCTTAGTATTAAAATCCAAATTCCTTCTGAAGGCCTACATGGCTGTATATGAATTGACCCCTAGTGGCTACTTCTTGGACTTTATTTCATGTGACTGTGAACTTAGCTTACCACACACAGCCACAATGGTCTTCTGTCTAATCCTCAAACATCCCCAAATCATTCCTACCCCAGGGCCTTTGCACTTGGCATTTCTTCTGTCTGGAATACTATTTCCCAGTTATTTACATGACTAGCTCCTTCTTGCCATTTAGATCTCATCTCAAATTTCATTTTCTTTGGTCATGCTGTGTAAAATTTCTCCCTCCACCTAATCTCTTTTTGTCACACTGTTATGTTTTATTTTCCAATTCATTATATGCTTACCTGTTTTTCTGCCAGTGTTCTTCATTTAAAATAAACTGTGAGAGTCTGAACTGTGTCCATCTAATTCACTANAATGTGTGGGTATACAAAGCAGCTTGGAAGGAAGCTGAATTATCAATGATTAGCACAGTCACTGTTGCTAATTATATATTAAATAATAACTATTGTTGCTTCACAAACCAAGAGATATGTTTATAGGCGCTCTGAATTCAAAGCCCACCTCCCTAACCTATCTGCTCAGCTAATTACAGAGGAAGAAGGTAAACCAGCTACCTAGCAATAGCCACTTTCAAAGCTCACCATGATTTTCTCCTGCAGAAAAGCATAATATGTGCTTCTAAGAATTTCTCTGGCAAATAGTACAGAAGAAAATTGGGTATTACAAAGTTTAGACTTAGACATTGGTTCAGATTCAACTTTGCCATATATTAGCTTAACTTCTACAAATGTAAGTTTCTTCCATCTGTAAAATGGAGGCAAAACTAGAACATACAACATTATTATGAAGAATAAACTAGAACATACAATATTATTATGAAGAATAAATGGCATACTGCATTCATGGCTCTTAGCAGAGGGCCTGGCAATTAGGAAATTGTCAATAACCCCAGCCATTGTCACTACTGCTGCTTCAATTTTGGCTCTTGCTGTTAGAAATCTAAATCTGGTTTATGCATAAAAAGTAATTAATATTTGAAAAGAAACCTCTGAAAGTACATAAATGCAAATCTGAAAAGTGGCTTTGACTCAGAAATAATCAAAATAGTCATTAATCAAAAGGACTATAATCAGCGTGGATATCAGCTGATCTTGCCCTTAGTGGACAATATCTGTTTCAAGACAATAAATATCCACAATCACACACATTCTTTTGAGATCAGTGCTGTGTATTTAATTAGCATTATTTATGATTTTGTACTTGGACTTAAGAACTGCATCTACAGCGCTGTCTTCCTAAATTTCAACAGTGACATACTCGTATGCTTCAGGTCAAAGCATGTCTCTCCTATGCCATCATTCCTGTGGGCTTCTAAAATGTCCTTAAAACATCAAGTCTGTACTCTAGTTTATGGATATTTTGAAATATATGTGGAATTTTCTCTTTTCACTTAGGAGGACATTGAGGACACTGGGCTTTAAAGAAGAGAGGTTGTGTTTTCAACAGTCCTCCTGGGTTTAAATATCCAGCTTGACTGTACACTCTGTGACCTTGAGCAATCCACTTAACCTTCTGACACTTTGTGTTTTCTGTGTAAAATAAAAATATAATACATGCCTACAGAAATTTTGTTAGAATTAAATGTGCTTAACTCATTCCTGCCCCTCTGCCTGACCTCTAAGACTTAAGGTGCCCCTGGTGTATTTCCTTTTCCACTTGTCTCCACTGATTCCTGAAATTGACACACCCACTTCCGTGGTTTCTAAAACTACCTGTGTGTGGGTAACCATCAATTTCACATCTCTAACTGCTCTCTCAATTCCAGACTCATCTATCTGACTGACTATCCACCACAGCCACCAGGAAAGCTAATGGGCACCTCACATGAACCCCCACAGCAGCATCCAGTCTGCCAACCTGCTCTTCCCTCAGATTCATGTCAATGAATGGTACCTTTTCCTACATTGTGCACCAAATATTTGTAAAATCCACTGCCTTCTCTTCGTCTATGTTGCTACCAATCTAAATGAAGCTAAAATCTATTCATCTCCCTGCTCCTCTGCAAACCTGCCTTGGTCTTCTAACAGATTCCATGTTACAGATTACCATAAACTTTAGCAAATAAAAACAGCAGGAATTTATGACCTCATCATTTCTGTAGGTCAGGTATCTAGGCACGGTTTAGCCAGGTCCTTTGCTCAGCTGAAGTCAGGGTGCCATTGGGGTCTGTGATCTCCACAGAAGCTCAGAGTCCTAGGACAGGGTCATCCAGGTTGTTGACAGAATTCAATTCATTGTGTTTGAATCACTGAGGTGCCCATTTTATTGCAGTCTGTTAGCATAAGTTCACTCTCAGCAACTAGCGGATACCCTAAGATCCTTGCTAGACACCCTCTTCCTTAGGCATCTGGAAGCCAGCAAGAACAACTCTCTTTTATGGGTTCCCTTGAGTAAGTCAGGCCCTCCCAAGATAATCTCCCTTTTGATTAACTCAGAGTCAGTCCATTGATGGGAACCTCTGCAAATTCTCTTCACTCTACCTATTAAAGAACTTCAGTCAGTCAGTCAGTCAGTCAGTCAGTTCAGTCGCTCAGTTGTGTCTGACTCTTTGCACCCGTGAATAGCAGCATGCCAGGCCTCCCTGTCCATCACCAACTCCCGGACTTCACTCAGACTCACGTCCATCGAGTCAGTGATGCCATTCAGCCATCTCATTAGCCTCAGGAATAAAATCTCACCATCTTTACACGTCTGTCCACACAGAAGGGGAAAAGAATATACTAAGTATGTATGCCAGGGGCAGGATTCTTGGGCGTCATCTTGGAGCCCCACCTACTACACTTGGCTTCCACTCTTGTTACCATCCATCTTCACAATCTATCTAGCTAACATATTTTATGAAATTCATAAATTTACATAGACTTTACATTAGATCATGTCACTAGCTTACTTACTGTGTTTCTATTACTCCTAATTGCATTAGTGAAAGTGAAAGAGTTAGTGGCTCAGTTGTGTCTGACTCATTGCACCCCTATGGGCTCCTCTGTCCATGGATTTCTCCAGGCACGAATACTGGAGTGGGTTGTCATTCCCTTCTCCAAGGTATCTTCCCGACCCAGAGACTGAACTTGGACTTCCTGCATTGCAGGCAGATTCTTTACCATCTGAGCCACCAGGGAAGACCAATTGCCTTAGTATTAAAATCCAAATTCCTTCTGAAGGCCTACATGGCTGTATATGAATTGACCCCTAGTGGCTACTTCTTGGACTTTATTTCATGTGACTGTGAACTTAGCTTACCACACACAGCCACAATGGTCTTCTGTCTAATCCTCAAACATCCCCAAATCATTCCTACCCCAGGGCCTTTGCACTTGGCATTTCTTCTGTCTGGAATACTATTTCCCAGTTATTTACATGACTAGCTCCTTCTTGCCATTTAGATCTCATCTCAAATTTCATTTTCTTTGGTCATGCTGTGTAAAATTTCTCCCTCCACCTAATCTCTTTTTGTCACACTGTTATGTTTTATTTTCCAATTCATTATATGCTTACCTGTTTTTCTGCCAGTGTTCTTCATTTAAAATAAACTGTGAGAGTCTGAACTGTGTCCATCTAATTCACTACTATATCCCCAATAGCTGCAAGAGTACCCAGTGCATGGTAGACACAAAACATACTGCCAGGTGAAAGAAGAGGATTCCATCAGAATTAAATGTAGTTAGCATGGCTTATGATAGAAGAAATCTCTATTTGCTTTAGGCAGATACTTGCAGTCCCTTTACTTATGGACTATACATGCATGCATGCTCAGTCACACAGTCATGTTCAACTCTTGTTACCCTACAGACTAGAGCCCTCCAGGCTCCTCTGTCCATGGGATTTCCCAGCAAAAATACTAGAGTGGGTTGCCATTTCATCCTCCAGGGGATCTTCCTGACCCAGGGATTGAATCCATATCTCCTGCATCTCCTGCATTAGCAGGCAGATTCTTTACCTCTGAGCCACCAGGGAAGCCTGTTATGGAATATGAAGGAAGTGGGGAAAGAATCACCACTGTGAAACTAATCCCTTCTAGGCTGCCACTCATTCCATTTTCATTCAAAATATTTATGCCTCATAGTGTTTACTTTCTTACTACCGAACAAAAAAAAAAGGAAGAAAAAAGAAATCCCAGAGTTTAGCTTTTTTAAACTTTCATTTTTCTAAATGTCCTGTCCCTCCAGGCAAAAATTCTGAAAAGCTCCACTTCCCTCAAATCTCACAGAATTCTCTGCAATGGGTGGGGAGAACAAAGCAGCCTGATTTCAAGGTATGAGCTACAGATGGTGAAAAATGAAACTGGGTCTGAGGCATTGTTTTGAGCCTAATCCTTGCAGCATTTCTCATTGTCTTTAGGCTGAACAAAATAACACAGGCCACTGACCTGTAATCCAAGTCTAGTAAATTGATGAAAGATAAGCTTAAGCCTTTTCTCACTTATTTTCCAACTGAAAACACTGTTTTGTTTTTTTTTTAAGCAGATAATTCTCTATAGAGCCTCAGAGTTGGTAAAGCATTTTTTTTACATTCATCAATTTTATGTATTCTTTATCATTTTTTACTTATCATTTGCCACTTTCAAATGGCACAACTGAGCTTCCCAGGTGACTCAGTGGTAAAGAATCCACCTGCCAATAAAGGAGACTCAGGAGATGTGGGTTCCATCTCTGGATGAAGAAGATCCCCTAGAATAGGAAATAGCCACTCACTCTAGTATTCTTGCCTGAGAAATCCCAAGGACAGAGGAACCTGGCAGGCTCCAGTCTATGCGGTTGCTAAGAGGTGGAAATGACTTAGTGACTAAACAAGAGCAGTAACAATGGCATAACTATCTAAGCTAATCATAGGATCTCTTCAAGGAAGATAAAATCATCCTCAAGTTGCCAGTGCTAATTTTAGGACCCAGGGAGATCAGCTCGTAGAAATTGCAAACAACAAGAGAAATCTGCAGTTTTGAAAGCTTAATTTTATTTTTTTTAAACAGCCTTTGCATTTCTTAGGAACCACACTAAAATTGCAGTGTTCTAAAATAAATAAATTTGGCTTATGTTGATGTGTGTAGCATGAAACATCTCATTTATTTACATGATCTTTTTTAAGTGGCAAAATACAAAGTGTGATCTAAGTAGAAAAAAATACTGAAAATCTAGCATTTCTATTACATTCTCTCTATTTTGTGATTTCAAACATAATAAAAATATGTGAACAGTGTTTTTTATTAATTCCGTATTATTTTCTATACTTTTCTCATTTCTGACTCTGTGTTACTGCTTCAAGAAGAAAAATGAAAGATAACTGTTTTTGAATTTCCATTTCCCCACAGTCATAAAATAGATAACTATGAGAATTTAGACTACATTTCAAAACAATGAATGTGAGGTTNTGATTTCAAAGATAATAAAAATATGTGAACAGTGTTTTTTATTAATTCCGTATTATTTTCTATACTTTCCTCATTTCTGACTCTGTGTTACTGCTTCAAGAAGAAAAATGAAAAATAACTGTTTCTTGAATTTCCATTTCCCCACAGTCATAAAATAGATAACTATGAGAATTTAGACTACATTTCAAAACAATGAATGTGAGGTTACCAAAGAAACTGTGCTTGTACCTGACATTTTTTGTTGCTACTGTTTTATTATGCAGGCTAGAAAGCTGAAAATAAATAGAGAGTTAATGGAAAAGTTGATATTTTTCACAGGACTTTTAACTATTTTCATGTGGTCCTGATTTATTCCATTTGAGCCCCAAAGCACTGTCTAATTCTAGGAAGAAAAGTCTAGAATATGTCTGANTTACCAAAGAAACTGTCCTTGTACTTGACATTTTTTGTTGCTACTGTTTTATTATGCAAGCTAGAAAGCTGAAAATAACTAGAGAGTTAATGGAAAAGTTGATATTTTTCACAGGACTTTTAACTATTTTCATGTGGTCCTGATTTATTCCATTTGAGCCCCAAAGCACTGTCTAATTCTAGGAAGAAAAGTCTAGAATATGTCTGATAAGATGGTTGTAGCTGCTTTGGGGCAGAAGAAACAAGAGGGGAAAACAGCTTTGAGGGACAGTGTGGGTCAGACCAGAGTCGCTTCAGAGTCTAGGATGTCAGCTCCCAAGATGAAATGGTAATGGACACATGCAGTCCTCTTAAGTTAATTTTCACCTGTTCCTAGATCTGCTTATTTGTCTTTCTTCACTCATGTACTGATGATTTGAATACAAATAACAAAACACACACACCCATGTGTACCCATTTCTTGTGCAATTCCATGAGTATCAGGTACTGTGCTAGGTTCTTCGGTAAACAATTTCTTAAAGATGGAATAAAGGGAGCAAAAGTCATAACATATCTGCTCTCGTTTTTGTGAAAAGCATGAATAACCATGCGGTGACAGAAGCAAGAGCTGAGGAGCAAAGCTAACTCCTGTATTTAGTAGGGAATACCACCCCCCACTCCCCACCCCCTCGCAACATCTTTCTTGGATGGGAAGTGCTGCTTCTCATGGACCATCAGAAACTATTCCACTTGTACTCTTCCCATGAACACTTTTCTGTATTCTCACATAGGCGATATCCTGACTGCCATTGCATCAACTTTGGATCATGGTTCATAATGTCCTTCCCGGCTGCCATTATTATTCTCCTCTTGTCTTGGATCTGGCTTCAGTGGTTTTTCCTAGGATTCAAGTGAGTACATATTCCAGGTTAATCAGGTCTTTATTTATTGGTGTCTGGGTTCCATTTCTCAGCCCCTCATCCAGGGCTTTTACACCTATTTCATGCATGCTGCATTTCTCTTCCCCACAAAACTGATATGTATGAACACATGCATTATAGATACTCTAGAATACCATCTATGGAAGAGTGTTTGTAGACGGAAACTCTATCTTGGTCTCTTCTGACCTAAGCCATTAATATATTAATAAACCGGAAGGACATATGAAGCTCTTTATGGTGAGGACCCAGCCCACCTGTTAAAGCAGAATTTTAAGAAATTTTGCTCCTCTCTTTGGTCTAATGTGTGGATTTCCTCAAGCTATCAAGTAACTTTAAACTGGACCGTGCAGAGCTTCTTGTTTCATCCTAACATTGTACTAACATTGACATGCCCTTGAAAAACTAAAACAAAAATCTGAGAGCATGCTCCGTGGAAAGAACATTGGATTGAGAATCAGGAAACCAGGGACAAATTGTGGCTTCTCACAAGACAGATGAGTTATCTTTGCAAGTTCTGATCCATTCTCAGTCTCAATATCTTCAACTAAGTCAGGAGAATTTAACCAGAAAATTGGCAAGCTCACTTGCAACACTGTAATTCTAATATGGATGGGCCCTAGTTGAATATAGAGAAATCAAAGTATGAAACACTGATCAATCAAGAGCCAGAGAATTTGCAGATGTTACCTTGGCTGCAACTGAAGTTAGTGGTTCATAAGTAGCAATGAGTTACATGACTCAAATGCCTGCCAGCATTTAAAATTATGCAGGGTTCTACAGCAAAATCTAAAATGTTGCCTCAGAGAGTCAACACATATAACAATACCCACAAAGAAAGGGGAAAGGACTGTTTATCAAACCTTCAGGATTTTTTTCATGAAAAAACAGCCAATTCAACTTCTTTTTTTTTTTTTTTTTTTGGCCACACTGAGAGGCATTTCCCCAACCAGGGATGGAACCCACACCCCCTTCAATGGATGTGCGGAATCTTAACCGCTGGACCTCCAGGGAAGTCACTCAACTTCATCTTTATAAGGTTTTATTTAAATAACTTCAAGGACCTATGAATGAAACAGCATGTTATCCACTGCAGGGGAGACTGAAGTCAGCTTTCTGTACTTCCTCTGAATAGCCAAACACTCCTATGGAATCATGTTCCATACCCGTGCCCACATTTCCCAAGCTTCATCATGCAAGGTCTGATATTCTTCCCTCTCCATTCCTCTTCCTGGTTTTTCTCCAGAACTGCCAGTTTTGTTAGTCGTGGGGAGATAGTACTGATGGTTTTTATGAACAATCTATTTGTCCAGATTGCGGGAGCAGCATGAGGCTGCACTCCCCCTGGGCCAATGTGTGGAATGTCACTGCCTACGGCAGGTGGGCATCAGAGGGAAGAGGCCAGCTGCATACTAAGTGCCCCTTCCTGGAAATCCAAGCCTTTGGGGGTCTATTCAATTGCGCAGGTAACAACATAGGATGCAGGGGACTGGAATCCCAAACCAAAGGAAAAAGCATCCAGTCTCAGATCCCAGATGTTTCATTCTTTTTTGGCTATATATAATGACTTTATAAAATATGTAGGTGACCATTATTATCATTTTGAAGTGGCCCACCACTTAAAAAGGAGAAATTTAGAAGATGATAATGGGCAGAGGCACTGGAATGTGTTTCTCCGCGAGGAAAGACATCCTGTGAAGTGCATATATTAGCCAAGTCCATAAATCAGAATCAGTGGCATGTTGAAACAGTCCCCTTGCTGTCCAGTGTTGGTTACACATGGCTCAGATTTATGCTCCAGCTAATTTTTCAGTGTCCTTTTCAATCTGCCAGGGTGTTCACCTCCAGAGGTTTTAGATCAACAAACAGAAATGATCAGCCCCTCCCCTGGCAGGCCACCAGACATTCTGATGAGCACATTGGGTGTTAACACAGTTAACTCACCCATTATAAATGACCCCAACCTATTGGGGAAGTGAAGCTCATCTGTCAGTGCCATGGGGTTTATTTCAATGGAGAGGTTGATGCATTGTCATATGCTTCATCAGTTCCATTGCAAAGGCATTAACCTTCATTTGTAGCAAAGATGCTTTGGATTTTGACTTAACTATTGATCGTCCCCAAGCAAAGTGACAAAGTACATAGGCAGTCTACTGGGTAGAAAACAGTTTCTAAGGAGACTCATCTTTTCTTTAACTCTACTTTTTTTTTCTTTAATTCTTTTGATGGCTCTCAAGGCAGTCCACAGATTAGTTTCTTTTAATGGTAGAATTTATATTCTGACAAGAGGAAAAATTTCAAGACTGGCGCTAGTCAATCATTTAATGGAGGCTATAAAAATTAAATATTACTCTTTTGATCTTAAATGCAACACTGATCATCTAATCATGGTCATTGGGTGGGGGGTACATGTGGGTGATTATGAATATGTAGGATGGATGACTTAAGAATTGAGGAATTTCTACCCCTACAAAGGTAGTAACAGTCCAAACATATCTGAGTAACAGAACTGCAGAAAAAAATATAACATGTCTTCATGTGATAACTGCCCTCCTCCCACTGTCTTTGTCCCATCTACTCTTTCATAAATAGCCATGTTTACCCTCAGCAATTTTACAGAAGAATATGTCCTTGCTTCTCTTCTTTTTTAAAAACTGCTTTATTGAGGTATGCTTGACATACAAAAAGCTGTAGTTACTAAATGTATACAAAACTTACTGTGTTTGGGGATACGCCTATACCCATGAAACCATCATCAATATCAATGCCATAAACTTACCCATCACTTCCAAAAATTTATCCCTACCCCTTTTGCTTTTTCCCCCCTCATTTTGTAATAAAAACTCTTCACGTAAGATCAACCCTCTTAGCAAAATTTTAAGTATATTATTGTTGTTGTTCATCATAGTCTCTGTTTTTATTCTTTTTTTTTTTTTCCATAGTCTCTGTTTGTACAGAGATATCCAGAACTTGGAGGAGGCCATGGCAACCCACTCCAGTATTCTTGCCTGGAAAATCCCATGGACAGAAGAACTTGGAGGGCTATGGTCCATAGGGTTGCAAAGAGTTGGACACGACTGACGCAACTTAGCACAGAGGCATCCAGAGCTTACTTATTCTGCATAACTGAAACTTCGCACCCTTTAGCCAACATCTCCTCATTTTCCTCTTATCCTAACCCTTGGAATATACCATGTTACTCTCTACTTCTGTGTGTTTGACTATTTTAGATTCCACATATACGGAAAACCACGCAGTGTTTGCTTTTCTGCGTCTGACATTTCATTTAGCATAATGTTCTCCAGGTTCATTCCTTTTCATAGCCAAATAATATTCCACTACGTATAGTGGAATAGTGTTTATTCTTTTTCTTATCCATTTGCCCATCAAAGGACATTTGAGTTATTTCCATATCTCGACTGTTGCAAATAATGCTTCAATGAACATTTGAATGCAGATATTTCTTAAAAATGTAGATATCAGTTCCCTTTGGATATATACCCACAAATGCTTTCCATACCAACATATAACGTAATCTGACTGAGCTACTCATACCTTCCAAAAGATAATCCATGAGAATCTGGCCAGTTTTCCATTTGTTTCTTGCTCTTGAGGGATATTTTTAAATCAAGATTTATAGCAACACTTCACAAAATGTTGTTCAAGGTTTTGAAGACCCTGGACTTCAAGACAGAAGAATTAGTCACAGGAGAAAGAGGTCACTAAACGTAAGCAGCTAAAAGAAATAGAGACTGACAGTTATTGTTAAAAGTAAGTTGGAAGATTATCTGGTTGATGCCATTAGAACATAGGAGTAAAGAAATGCAAAAAAAAATGTAATAGAATTGGTTTTATTTCTGAAAATAGACCGAGTTTGGACTTGTTTCATGATCAGCTTATGTGATTGCGTGCCTAAAGTATAACTGGAGTTTAGCATATTGTGTGAAAATTGATGGATCTAACAACCAACTATCTTGTAAGCCTGACAAAGCTACTATAGAGTTAATGAGTCAAGTATTTACTGTGTTAAGAATTACTGGGCTCGTCACCCCCCCCCCAAAAAAAATACATGCTACAGCCCCCATTCGCTAATAATTCTCACTAGTGAGATAAAACTTTTCTATGAAAATTAACAATCAGTTACACTTAAGAAATATATTAAAATATTTAACAGTCAGGTATGTAATAAAGTATTAAATTAGAGATGAGTGGCACATAGCAAAATTCCAGTGATGNCATTCGCTAATAATTCTCACTAGTGAGATAAAACTTTTCTATGAAAATTAACAATCAGTTACACTTAAGAAATATATTAAAATATTTAACAGTCAGGTATGTAATAAAGTATTAACTTAGAGATGAGTGGCACATAGCAAAATTCCAGTGATGCCAAAGGACTTGGTAAAGGAAAAGCTTAGCAAATGATGTCATAGAAGGTATGGAATGACAGTTAGGCATCGAAAATTAAGCAAACCAGGAAAAAACAGAAAAGAGGGGAGAGGAAATTCAGAGAAAGAGACAGAGGTATAGACAAAAAGCACAGGCTTTATATTTTCCGACACTTTCACACACATATCTTCTATAAAAGGAAAATTCTTTGTTTAACAAGCTTAATTATTCTTTTTCAGTTCAGTTCAGTTCAGTCGCTCAGTCGTGTCGGACTCTTTGAGACCCCATGAACTGCAGCACGCCAAGCCTCCCTGTCCATCACCAACTCCCGGAGTTCACTCAGACTCATGTCCATCAAGTCTGTGATGCCATCCAGCCATCTCATCCTCTGTCGTCCCCTTCTCCTCCTGCCCCCAATCCCTCCCAGGATCAGAGTTTTTTCCAAAGAGTCAACTCTTTGCATGAGATGCCAAAGTACTGGAGTTTCAGCTTTAGCATCATTCCTTCCAAAGAAATCCCAGGGTTGATCTCCTTCAGAACGGACTGGCTGGATCTCCTTGCAGTCCAAGGGACTCTCAAGAGTCTTCTCCAACACCACAGTTCAAAAGCATCAATTCTTTGGTGCTCAGCCTTCTTCACAGTCCAACTCTCACATCCATACATGACCACAGGAAAAACCATTGCTTAATTAACTTTAATTGGAGGATAATTACCTTACAATATTGTGATGGTTTTTGCCATACATCAGCATGAATCAGCCATAGGTGTACATGTGTGCCCCTGAATCCTGTTCCCACCTCCCTCCCCACCATATCCCTCTAGATTGTCCCAGAACAGCAGCTTTGGGTGCCCTGCTTCATGCAGCAAACTAGCGCTGGTCATCTGTTTTACATATGGTAATACATATGTTTCAATGTTATTCTCTCAAATAATCCCACACTCTTCTTTTTAGCTTTAAGGAGATGTTCCAATGTGGCAAACCCCCGACAGCCAAACAAAAAGCCTGTGCTGCGTTTATTAAACAAGAATACCAAAAACTTGGACCAATAAGGTAAGATACACATGCACATAGACACAAACACACAGAGGGATACAGCTTATACTGCAAGTATTTGTTTAAAGACAAATAGGTGCATAATTGTCTATAATGTATTTATTATACTTGGTAAGGGCCCCAAGTGTTCTAACCTTTATAAATATAACTCCACATGATAAAGTACAGACCGTGTCTAACTAAAACTTACCAGGTAGAAGGATAAGAAGCTGAAAGGCCTACTGAGGAGTAAAGCCCCCTTCTAACTGCAGATTCTCTTAAATAATTGATACATCCGATTTTTACAGTGTTTGCATTCTCCCTGACAGCAGTTCAGGGAGCTTCTGCAAATGTCCTGACTGAGAAAATAAATGAAAGGACTGGAATTTTCCCACAGATATCAAGAAATTGTGACCTTAGTCCTCTTCATTGTAATGGCCCTGCTATGGTTCAGCCGAGATCCTGGATTTGTTTCCGGTTGGTCTGCGCTTTTTTCAGAGTAAGCATTACGCGTTATATTTGTCACCTGTTTCATACTCTGCTTTTCTCCTAAGTGGTTCCTATAACTCTGAAAGACTGTATGAGATTTGCTTTTCTTCCTTTCCATTGAAAAGACTTTAAAAATTCTAATCTTTTCAGGAAAAAAAAAAACAGTGGTAAAGAATGAAATTTAGGGTAAGACAGCAAGCCCGGGAGCCAAACTGCCCTGTAACTAAAGATAAGGCTTCTTCAGACAAGACTATTTTCTCCCTTACAAAATTAGGATGATGTGCAGGAAAGCCATGTTTTAAGATGGTCAGGAGTATAGACCTTGGAGCCTAACTGCTTTGGTTCTATTCTTGGCTCTTCCACTTACTTTGGGCAAGTCACTTACCTCTCAGTTTCTCCATCTGTAAGCTGGGCTAATAATAGCACTTAGAATAGTGCAGTATTCTTCACACAAGAAGTGCAATACAAGTGTTTATTATGTGCACTGAATACCACCCAGTGCTTCCTAATAACCTGATATGAATTCATATTCTGTGATTTCTGCCAACCTGTTTTTATTTCTATGAGGGGGATTTAGTTCATATTTTGTCTTTTCCTCTGTTGATGTCCATTTTTGTACTGTTTCCCTATAAATCTATCCCTGCCCCTCTTTTATAAATAAGGAATTCCTGAATAAGCAAGAAGACTGACTTTAAAAGCTACTGTTAGAAGCTGGGTCAGAGTGAACTTGATCTGTCAGTGGTTTATATCCCAGCAGACACTGCTGAGTCATGTGAAGTGAGGGGGAAGATTGAAGAATAATTTGCTAAATTAAGGACCATCCTACATGTCCATATAAATACCTTGGTTTGAGATTCACGTTTCCAAATCTGTCTTTCACCGAAGTCCTCTGTATCCTAAATTCAGCAGATCTCTGATTTGAGCTTCCTGTCTCACATTCCCCCTCAAAAATCCATGTCGTGGGGGTAGAAACTAAATATGTTTGAGTCAGATCTGTCCCGCCCGCATGGACTGAAGACATTCTTGCATCAGAGCCTTCTGGTTATATAGGTATTGCCAACATTTTTTTTAAAGCCCGCAAGTGTGCTTTGCCAATTCCTAGTGAGCACGC
This sequence comes from Raphicerus campestris, assembly GCA_006410735.1. NCBI lineage: Eukaryota > Metazoa > Chordata > Mammalia > Artiodactyla > Bovidae > Raphicerus > Raphicerus campestris. Next base: position 207,950 of record SJYW01015042.1, read on the forward strand.
AAGTGCAACCATGCAGGGTGGTGCATGTTTTCAAGGATCAGCTGTGGCTTCATAGACTTTTTCTTTCCATTAGGGTGAAAACTTTTCATTTCAAGAAGTCTAAACAAAAGGCAATATCCAAGCACTTACAGAAAGCTGTTCATAGAAAACTATTGTTTAATAGTTTGATTTAAACTTTATGGTTTTGTAATAAGACCTAGACCAACAGAAAATATAATTCTTCCTCCTTTGAAAAATGCCACTCCTATCATTCTAGGTGGGGAGAGTCCTAAACCCCAATGTGTAAAAACCAAATGAAACCAAACAATGGCGAATAAAAACCAGGCAGAAACCCCAATATGAAATTCAATATAATCAGTTTCTAATTCTCCTCCTTATGGGAGGAAAATGTAACTCAGATGTTTTGTCTGTAGCAGGAAAACAAAGTGTATTTGCTTTGAGGAGGCACCCATGCTGTCTCAAATTCTGAGAGAAAACAGTAAGAAAAAGAAAAAAAAGCTTTGAAAGAGGAGGGAATTTGCATATATACATCTAATTGGCAATTATGTTTTTAAATTTCTAGAGCAAATAAAATTCACCTCAGCTTGATATTTTGTAATATTGAGACAANCACCCATGCTGTCTCAAATTCTGAGAGAAAACAGTAAGAAAAAGAAAAAAAAGCTTTGAAAGAGGAGGGAATTTGCATATATACATCTAATTGGCAATTATGTTTTTAAATTTCTAGAGCAAATAAAATTCACCTCAGCTTGATATTTTGTAATATTGAGACAACCTTAGTTCATAATAAACTAAATATAAAATATTAATAACTTAAAAAGTCTTTTAAAAAGCAATTATTTATGGCTTGATTTTGTATGAGGTATATATACTCTAGAATGTATTTGTAATGTAGAGATTTTAGACATTTAGTTTCCAAAGCTAGAATGATAAATCAAGATTTATTGCTACCGCCTCATGTTTTCATTCCATCTGTTTGAACCTGGAAAGATTTCAATATGTCTTTTCATATAAAACAAAATCAGATTACATGATGCCTGACCTAATTTGGCAAAAATCCAACAAAAATTATAACTGAAATAAAAGAAATAAGGAGCCATAAAATAATAAATATGTTATATTTTTTGAATAAATTATACCAAGGCAGCATTTCACTCCACAATGAAAGAAAGTCTATATTTAGGGGGAAAAAAAACTGCTTTATAAAATTGTCAGATTGAATAAAATAATGGATTTCCTTGATTATCTAGATTGTTCAAGTAAGTTACAGGAATAAAGAGGCTCTTTACTATGTGTGCATTGCTGAGTTACAAGGTAGTAAAATAATCTTAGGGTACACACTCTGCTTTTCAGACTCAAAAGATTCACTAATTAATATGCTGACTTTAAAAACGGATTTTTAATTATTTCTTCCTGTTTCATTCATATCTGGTCTCCAGGTGCTTCTTAACTGTTAGGGATTCTGGAAACCTGTCTTACTTGCAGGAATGGCCTGGTATTTCTAAGACCCCATCTGTTCCTGAATAACTCTTAATTTGTACAGTGATCATCTGTGAGCATCTCAAAGCCATTCTGATAATTAATATTCTTGATTGAGTTTCATAGGGTACAAAGCTTCAAATGAGTCGCTTTCATTGGTATGATATGGCCAGGGCCTATAAACACAGAAGCAGATGTTCTGTCTTAGAAAAACAGATCAATTCCTTTTCACAATTTACAGAAGAGTTTTAAAAGACTCTGGAAACATCCATGCCTTGCCACAATTCAATAGTCATCTTTTATAGACAGTTATGTAGGACTTGGCCTATTGTTTCAACCTCAATGCTTTGTCAATATGATTAAAAGAAATAATCCAGAGAAGAAATTATTTACCAGATCTGTCAGCTTTACCTGAAAGGGAACTTTTGGCCTAGCATGTCAACATGTGTAAACCTGATTTTTAAAAATAAGGAGACCTATGAAAATAATGGGGATGTGGTCTGAGATTTTCATTTTCACTGTTTCATTTTTAGTTGTGAATCCATAGATTTTAGAGCAGATTATCCAGAATAAATAACCAATAGCACCACTCCTACTTCTATGCTGTTAGCATGATCATTTGGTGCTTAGTTCATACAAATCCTTGATGGCATTTTTTAATGCACACACTTATCTTTTTTAGGTATCCCGGTTTTGCTACAGATTCAACTGTTGCTTTACTTATAGGACTCCTGTTCTTTCTTATCCCAGCTAAGAGATTGACCAAAACTACACCTACAGGAGAAACTGGTTGAGTATTATTTATAATTCTGAATGAATTTGACAGAACAGCAAAAGTACAAAATTCCCTTGGTTTCAGTTAACACCGTAGAACAGGAGAAATGGACATGAACACAGCTGCTGGTTTGCATCTCCTGTTTACACACTGTAACCCCTGTTCAGACTGCACCCTTCCTCTCCTCATACGAAGGACCATCTTACTTTGTAGAAGCTAGAAGTAGATTTATTTACACACCATGGTTAGTCAGAATTCTACTCTGGGTGATACTATGGTATCTATCTAAGCTAGATAGATAAGCTTATGGTCTATCGTAAGCTCATTGTCCTGGTCATAATCAGAAATAATCTTATTATTGACAAATATAGGAGCAAGAACTTGGAAGTTATACTTCAAGATGAGCCTTCAGTAATAAATGCTGAGGATCTAAAAATGTGAGGAGTTTCAAGGGAAGAGTATTTACAGCCTCACAGTAGCCTTGGAGAAAATGCAAATCAACCCCACACTTAGCCATAAGCTGGTGTCACAGAAGAAAGAAACCATATTCAATGGGAGATTTCATTGTCTTCATAACACATGGACAAGAAAATACATCTACTTATTTGAGTATAAATACACACACACTTCTTCTCATCCATTCCTATGCTTTATACTAACACAGCAAGTTTCGGGTAGTCAAATTCCTATGTTGTCAATATGGGAAGATGGTTTAAAATTGTTTGGAAATAGGCTGGTCGAGTTGTGGGGTTTTGTTGTTTATTCATTCATTAGTCATTGATTTATTTGCTGGGATGGAACTGGTTGCCATGCAGTTAGACTGGCCCCCTTGACTTCTTGAGTTGGAATAGATGAGTGACTGATGAGTCAGATTTCCAGGACATGATATACGTAAACAGTATAGCATAGAAATAAATGCCTTTTGTTCTTCATTTGAGACTAGCATATCTCAAATGCTTTATAAGAAGGTTGTGTAATATAGAGCAGAGATTCCTGAGACCCCGAGGTCTCTGACCATTGCAATCAAAGCCCTAAGGGCTTGCAGTAGTGTGTTCTCCANTTTCATTGGTATGATATGGCCAGGGCCTATAAACACAGAAGCAGATGTTCTGTCTTAGAAAAACAGATCAATTCCTTTTCACAATTTACAGAAGAGTTTTAAAAGACTCTGGAAACATCCATGCCTTGCCACAATTCAATAGTCATCTTTTATAGACAGTTATGTAGGACTTGGCCTATTGTTTCAACCTCAATGCTTTGTCAATATGATTAAAAGAAATAATCCAGAGAAGAAATTATTTACCAGATCTGTCAGCTTTACCTGAAAGGGAACTTTTGGCCTAGCATGTCAACATGTGTAAACCTGATTTTTAAAAATAAGGAGACCTATGAAAATAATGGGGATGTGGTCTGAGATTTTCATTTTCACTGTTTCATTTTTAGTTGTGAATCCATAGATTTTAGAGCAGATTATCCAGAATAAATAACCAATAGCACCACTCCTACTTCTATGCTGTTAGCATGATCATTTGGTGCTTAGTTCATACAAATCCTTGATGGCATTTTTTAATGCACACACTTATCTTTTTTAGGTATCCCGGTTTTGCTACAGATTCAACTGTTGCTTTACTTATAGGACTCCTGTTCTTTCTTATCCCAGCTAAGAGATTGACCAAAACTACACCTACAGGAGAAACTGGTTGAGTATTATTTATAATTCTGAATGAATTTGACAGAACAGCAAAAGTACAAAATTCCCTTGGTTTCAGTTAACACCGTAGAACAGGAGAAATGGACATGAACACAGCTGCTGGTTTGCATCTCCTGTTTACACACTGTAACCCCTGTTCAGACTGCACCCTTCCTCTCCTCATACGAAGGACCATCTTACTTTGTAGAAGCTAGAAGTAGATTTATTTACACACCATGGTTAGTCAGAATTCTACTCTGGGTGATACTATGGTATCTATCTAAGCTAGATAGATAAGCTTATGGTCTATCGTAAGCTCATTGTCCTGGTCATAATCAGAAATAATCTTATTATTGACAAATATAGGAGCAAGAACTTGGAAGTTATACTTCAAGATGAGCCTTCAGTAATAAATGCTGAGGATCTAAAAATGTGAGGAGTTTCAAGGGAAGAGTATTTACAGCCTCACAGTAGCCTTGGAGAAAATGCAAATCAACCCCACACTTAGCCATAAGCTGGTGTCACAGAAGAAAGAAACCATATTCAATGGGAGATTTCATTGTCTTCATAACACATGGACAAGAAAATGCATCTACTTATTTGAGTATAAATACACACACACTTCTTCTCATCCATTCCTATGCTTTATACTAACACAGCAAGTTTCGGGTAGTCAAATTCCTATGTTGTCAATATGGGAAGATGGTTTAAAATTGTTTGGAAATAGGCTGGTCGAGTTGTGGGGTTTTGTTGTTTATTCATTCATTAGTCATTGATTTATTTGCTGGGATGGAACTGGTTGCCATGCAGTTAGACTGGCCCCCTTGACTTTTTGAGTTGGAATAGATGAGTGACTGATGAGTCAGATTTCCAGGACATCATATACGTAAACAGTATAGCATAGAAATAAATGCCTTTTGTTCTTCGAGACTAGCATATCTCAAATGCTTTATAAGAAGGTTGTGTAATATAGAGAANTGTTTATTCATTCATTAGTCATTGATTTATTTGCTGGGATGGAACTGGTTGCCATGCAGTTAGACTGGCCCCCTTGACTTCTTGAGTTGGAATAGATGAGTGACTGATGAGTCAGATTTCCAGGACATGATATACGTAAACAGTATAGCATAGAAATAAATGCCTTTTGTTCTTCATTTGAGACTAGCATATCTCAAATGCTTTATAAGAAGGTTGTGTAATATAGAGCAGAGATTCCTGAGACCCCGAGGTCTCTGACCATTGCAATCAAAGCCCTAAGGGCTTGCAGTAGTGTGTTCTCCATGGCTTAACTTCCCTGACCCCTACTTCCGAGTCCTCCTCTCAGAAAGAGCTTTGCCCTCTCCACCATCCTCTCTCTTATCATTATTTAACTCCTCTTCTCCCTGATAAACTGATTCACATTAGGTTTTAAAATGCAAGATAAGACATAAAATGGACTTCCCAGATGGCTCGGCCTAAAGAATCCACCTGCCAATGCAGGAGACATGGGTTTGATCGCTGGGTCAGGAAGATCACATGGAATAGGAAATGTCAATCCACTCCAGTGTTCTTGCCAGGGAAATCCCATGGACAGAGGAGCCCTGTGGGCTACAATCCACGGGGTCACAAAAGAGTTGGACACGACTTAGCAGCTAAACAATAAGAAGACATAAAGCATTCAGTTTTACATGAGAAGAACAGTCAAAGGTGTTAGTGTTTAACAGGATATGTGGTCTTTAATTCAAGCAGAAAATACCAAAGTTTCCATCAACAATGAGAGTTGGTTTGGTTTAAGTTTGTGGGAAGGAAACAGGAAGAGGACTTCTTAGTAGGCTTTTAAGATTACCATGTAGAAGGTTGCCTGATACACACAAAAGTTAAATGGGCACAAAATGCATGTTCATGGATGACATTATTTCTAAGCAAATCAATGGAGTTATCAGAATCCAAGTACCAAGAGAAATCCTTGCGATTATTGCTTTATGAGCATTTTAAGGGTTTCCTGAATAATAAGAAAATTATTTAATCTGAACTTTGAATTATTTTAAACTGAAATTCAGGTGAATCTATCATGACCCTCCTCACGATTTGAAAAAAAAATATTCAAATAAATATGAGTGAATGATAATGTTCCACTGATTCTGTTGTATTAATGGTGGATTGCAGATAGCCCAATGGACTTGTTACTCAGGGTAGGCAAAAATGTTAGTGTAATGAATGAATGAATGAATGACTAGTATTATATATAATATCATTTATCTAATTTTTTATATAATAAAATGCAAAGAAGTTTTCCAAGTTAGGGCATTTTTCCTTTTTTATAATATAATGTTCTACCTAAGCTAGGTAGAAATTAGTCAAAGTCCAGATCAAGTTTCTGATATAAGAATAATACAGAAATGTTGAAAACTTTTTATGAGATGGCTATTTAAGATAATAAGAAATGTCATATTGTAATATTTAAGCAATGTTTAACTGTAGGACTTTTGTTTTTCAGTTGCTTTTGATTACTCTCCACTGATTACTTGGAAAGAATTCCAGTCATTCATGCCCTGGGATATAGCCATTCTTGTTGGTGGAGGGTTTGCCTTGGCAGATGGCTGTGAGGTAATACACTGTGTCTAAGATACTTAGCAGTTAACTAAGCTATTCAAAAGGACACAAGGACAGTCAAGCTTTTGGAATGCTCAACTTCATTCTATCATTGTAATGATACAGATTTCAGTAGCCAAGCAGTAACTATACCACACAGATGAGGTGAGTCCAGAGTTCAAGAATTTCTGTGAGCATAAGTCATCATTTTTATGATGTCCCAGCTTATCAAAGGAAAAATAAATATGATTCTCAATACATGAAATAGGATTAGAAGAGAAGCTTAATAAGAAAAATAACATATAAAAGTCATTTATACAGAGACTCCTTGTAAAACATTTCTTTTTGTTGTTTATACCCTTACCTTATCTCATGATGAATTTAAGTAGCTCTCAGATTTCTCTGCAATTATGTGCTATGCTAAGTTGCTTCAGTCATGACTGTTTGAGACACTATGGGCTGTAGCCTGCCAGACTCCTCTGTCCATGGGATTCTCTCGGCAAGAATACTGAAGTATATCATGGTCTTAATATTTCCAAAGAAGAATGAGAAACAATAGAACTGCATTACATTACTTGTTACATATTAAATACATTAAAATTACTTTACATACGCTTATTCAATGAAGTCCAGAAAGAATTTCACATAGCCATGTTAAATATTTATTATGTCTAATTTTAGGAGGGCTTCCCTGGTGGCTTAGCTGGTGAAGAATCCGCCTAAAATGCAGGAGACCCCGGTTCAATTCCTGGGCTGGGAAGATATGAGGGAGAACAGATAGGCTACCCATTCCAGTATTCTTGGGCTTCCTTGGTGGCTCNTGGATATCAATCACCATATAGACAGCCAAAAGAAGATACACTTTCTAAAAAAGTTTTAAAAGTGTGTTTATGTGTATTATTTTGTCTTTATATTTCAACCTGCTTCTGGGAAATTTATTATAACTTTGCTCATTTTTATGCTTATCTCAAAATTTTACTTAGACTCCTTTTTATCTTTTCCAACAGGCTGAAGCCATTCATGTCAACCCTCTTTATATTTTGTTACCTTCTACTCTGTGTACCTCATTTGCTTTCCTCCTACCAGTAGCAAACCCACCCAATGCTATTGTTTTTTCATATGGCCATGTAAAAGTTATGGACATGGTGAGTGAACTGAAAGAATGCTATCAGGTCCAGTAGACATTATTTTGTGATGTCTTGGGTTTTCTATCCTTTTATAAACTAATCAACTGGTAGGAAGTGTGTAGTTTGAGTCCTGCTTTGAATGTGAGTGCATGTGACTGGCCCTAGAATTGTTTTAAGAGTGATAACCTGAAGCAAACGTGCCATTAATATTTACAGTCACAGATACAGAGATATTGAATGCCTCAGTAATACACTGGAAGAGGAAGAGAGCATAGAATATACTCAACACAATGGTTTAAACTTAGGGCTTGTCAAGATCAGGATCCAACTTGACCTAGCCAAATAGAAGAAGTAGGTGTATTGAAATTTAGCAATCAAGCACTGTGGATTTCTATCACAAATATTTACGCAACTGACATTTGCTCTGAATAAAATGTTGGGCTCAGTGCCTGACTGATGGAAAGTCATCTTTCTTTTTCTGACTCTAATAGTGACACCTGAAATATAATGAAATGAAGTGAAATTAGCACAGCAAGGAATAATAGAAATTGTACATTTTGCCAAATACAAAAGTCATGGTAGTGAAGAACTAGTNATGGAAAGTCATCTTTCTTTTTCTGACTCTAATAGTGACACCTGAAATATAATGAAATGAAGTGAAATTAGCACAGCAAGGAATAATAGAAATTGTACATTTTGCCAAATACAAAAGTCATGGTAGTGAAGAACTAGTTTGAGAATATCCTTGTCTTCTCTTAAACTTGATCACCCACCTCTGAACCAAACCAAGCAAGACTATAACTAAAGGCTATTCAGTGAACCTGCTGTGCAAATGCAGCTCCAAGTTAAGTCCCAGTTCGTTCCTTCTACACAGATTGCTGTTCCTAAGCCCCCGTAACATAAAAATTCTGTAAATGCCTCTATGCAGAAGTCACATAATTTACTTTGGGCTTAAAAATGTGCATAATATACAATATAAACAATGTGCTAAGTTTGTGAATTAAAAAAAAAACACACCAAGATTCTAAAATAAATTAGTGGCTTGCATGGACAGAAACTCTATAATATTCATTGCTAAGCATCCCATTTTGCCTTAGGGCTTCATGTTTTAACACAGAGAATGCTGAGATAGGCAAGCTTTCTCTGTAAAGATCCAGAGAGTAAATATTTGAGACTCTGGGCCAGAGGGGGTCTCTGTAACAACTACTGCATCATAAAAGTAGCCAACAAAAGTATGTACACAAATGGACAAAACTGTGGTCCCAGGAAACTTGGTTTACAAAGCAGTTTATGGGCAGGAGTTAAACAATCTCTGCAATTTGAGATGGTTTAGTGGACACCAGAATAATGATATCAGAGCTAGAAGAATGGGAACTTTGAGAAAGATGAGTAGAAGAGATATTAGATCTCTGGTAAGAGAATACTGAAATGAATATGAAGGATTTAGTTTTCATATAGTGACCTGAAACATATTCACTGAAATACCAAACCACAAAACTCAAATCTTGATTTGACCTGAATTGGCAGATTTTTCAAGGGATTTTTCTCTAATTGTAATGACTTCAGTACATTCCTAAAAGAAACTTCTCTGATGCTTTCCGTCATTTAGTTGGAAACACTGGGAACAGATTCTTTTTTGGCATAAATGGAAGGACTTGTCTTATGAAACAAATAATTGATACTAATCACTTAAGATGCATGTAAACCTGCATATGCCTTCTGCAACAGTATTCCAATTCTCCCAATTTGTTTTGTTTTCATTTTTTTGAGACTAACATTCAAGCTCTTTCATATTCAAGGTTAAAGCTGGACTCGGCGTTAATATTGTGGGTGTCGCTGTGGTGATGCTTGGCATGTTCACCTGGATTGTACCTATGTTTGACCTCCACACTTATCCTTCCTGGGCTCCTCCAATTAGTAATGAGACAACGCCATGACCAGCATGACTGTTCTGTGGTGAGTTTCAGAAACCACTAAAAAGCCTTCACTGCAAACTTTGGCTCTAGAAAATTGATGATTCTTAAATCAGTCCTGGTGTAGTTGCTGTAGTTCCAGTGAACACCCCAAAATCTGTTTTAAGATGCAACCAAGAGCATCTATGTGACTTCATCAAGAAGCCTTCAGTTGAGATTTCGCTTAAGCACCATGCGCATCCTACTTCATCACAAGAATAATTCATAACTTGATCTTCAATGAAGTGAGGTCATTTGCTTCATCTTACACTTTGGGTTCAGTGTAACATTTCAGATGTCCATTTATTATTTCAAAAACTTTCCATGAAGCTAGAAATAGGAAATAAAATATACAAGTTAATTAGGTACTTGCATAAATCATTTCTGTAGTGTTCTAGAGTGTTGTCCAAGAGAATTTTCTGAAATAAATCAAAGCTGTGGTCATCTAGTGGTGCAAAAGAAAAGTTTAATCTAAATAAGATGTACATCCCATCATCTAAAAAATATTCCAATCAGATTACTCTTGATATAGCTATGTAGTATAACAATTGAAAAAAAAATATATATATATATAAAACTATATATATATATATAACTGAACCCACTAAACAACAGAAAACAGGTAAGAATTTCCACTTGATCTTATGGTTCATACGTGTATGATCTCAGTGCACTGAGAAACGCATTTTGTTGCTCTGTGGCTAAGGCTTGTTATGATTTCCACCATTAGCACAGTATAGTTAGAAAAGAAAGCTAAACAGTATAAAACTATTAACACATTTGTCTATTTGTGTAGCAGTTTTGCTTAAGCATTTATTTTATTTCATAGTTTTCATTGTGGGTTTCAGTCTGTCTGCCCTATTTCATAGCTACATAATGTCATATGTAAACACAAAGATTAAGAAATTTACATGAGTTACCACTGTTTCTACAAGTATAGAAAAAAGTCATATAATTCCAATCTATCACATCAATATTGAAAAGAAATACCAGAGGAAAATTAAAGAATAAAAGTTGAAACTCTTGATATATTCACAAAAGAGAAAAATAAGTTATCTGTGGGGAAACCAAAAGAGAAAAAGAACTGAACATTTAAACAAAAGTAAGAAGAAAATAGTGTCCTAGCTTTTGGGATATGAAAGATCAAGGTCTGTTGGCATTCTAAAATTAAACTAAATGGAAAAAATTCACAAAGGCAAAAGAAATGTGTACAGTTAAGAAAATATGAAAAATTAAAACAGAGCAATTCTCATGTTAAAAATAAAATAGAAGACAAGGTTAAAACACACCTTTAATAGCTTCTTTAATTTTCATAGAAGTCCTCAGAGATGGGTTTGTGTGTGTGTGTATAAATAACATTATTTATAAAGTTATTCTTTAAAATTAAATATGATAAAGAGAATCTTTTAAGTTATACATTTAAAAAATTATACACAATTTTGTACATATATAAAATTCAAAATTCATGTTCATTATTTGTTTATTCAGTTCAGTTCAGTTCAGTCACTCAATCGTGTCCGACTCTTTGCGACCCCATGATTCGCAGTACGCCAGGCCTCCCTGTCCATCACCAACTAACTCCCAGTCAATGCAAAATTTATCATTTTTTCAATAAAAAATGTGTCCATTTAATCATTACAATATATTATTACTGCTGTGTGTGTATCAGTCTCTGTTCACTCTATTTATTTGTTCCCTTACCTATCATATGTTACACATTTATTTATGATCCACAGTATTTATTACTTTTCTGCCTTTTGCTAGCCATTCAATTTATCACTGTTGAATTATATGATGAATATATTTTCATTATGAAGAAATGAAACAACTTTCAAATTATAATGAATACATTTTGCTTTCAAGAAAATAATATAAACATTTCAGCTTGAATCATTTTAATGAATTACTTCCAACAGCTGCAAGCTGAGTACAAGAAAAATGATACTTAGTCAAAATTTGTTTAAGTGAGCCATATGGTTCTCTTGTTACATCTTTATGTCTAGTTGATATATCAGAAATGACTTAACTCATCCATTTCACATTTGTCTTATTTATATCAAAGTTCTCAAGATCTTTTAGTTTGAGAGGTATGCGCTGTCTTTAAAAGTTTCCAACCGACAGCCCAAACAGATAATCAAACAAATCTTTGTCCTCCCACTCTAAAATAGATATCATTTTTGTTATTGTCTTGAGCTTTACTTAGAGGTTAACTAGAAATCTTTGTCACTTTAAATCTCTGTATCCTACTCAGGGTTTGGATCTTGTCTAGATAATAGGGCAATTTCACTAAATGCCTATTTACTGTCTGTTTCTACAAGTGCTTGGAGGGCTCCCAGGCACACGTGTTTCCTTTGCTTACCTCAACTGCCACTGTAACATGTCAGCACCCAGAATACAGATTTCCTTCCTTTCAAACGTGGGCACTGTTTTCACCCTACCAGGTCTCCAAGTCTTGGTTCTCTCCTTTTTCAGCCTAGGAGATGGGAAGATAACTTATGAACTGAATTTGTTAGCAAAACTTGATAAAACAATATCATGGCACACTAATTGTATCTGGACATACATACTACATATTATTATATATCAAAGGTTATTATTAGATATTTTATTATATCTTTGCCATGGCTAAATATTTAATAAGATTTTTTAAATTAATTATTTTAATTGGCGGCTAATTACTTTACCATATTGTGGTGGCTTTTTACATACATTGACATGAATCAGCCATGGGTGTACATGTGTCCCCCATCCTGAACCCCCCTCCCACCTTCCTCCCCATCCCATCTCTCAGGGTTGTCCCAGTGCACCAGCTTTGAGTGCCCTGTTTCATGCATTGAACTTGGACTAATCATCTATTTCACACACAGTAATATAGATGTTTCAGTGCTATTTTCTCCAATCATCCCACTCTCGCCTTCTCCCAGAGTTCAGAAGTCTGTTCTTTACATCTGTTTCTCTTGCTGTCTTGCGTATAGGGTCATCATTACCACCTTTCTAAATTCCATATATATGCATTAATATACTGTATTGGTGTTTTTCTTGTTGAATTACTTCACTCTGTATAATAGGCTCCAGTTTGATCCACTTCATTAGAACTGACTCATTCTTTTTTATAGCTGAGTAATATTCCATTGTGTATATGATTCTTAGTGATGACACTTTTGTTCCAAAGTTTTTTATTTTTATTTAGCTAATGCATGACTATTATCTTATGTGTGGATTTTTCCCAGTTAAGTGTTTTTATTTTTAGAAGGGAGAAGATTGTACTAGCAATGAAAAAGTAAACTCAAACAAATGGTCAGTTTTATTACTGTAACATAATATACAAATAAAAATAGTTTTTATTGTTATCCCAGGGCAGCATCAGCTATCTTATTCCCAAATGAAGTACTTTAGGCAAAGTAATAATATATGAGGTAAATTTTAAGGCATGCAGATATCAAAAATAAAGTTCCCCAGTACAGAGCAAGATCAGACTAGTCCAGGAATAAACACTAAAAACAGCACAAAAATAAAGTAGAAATTGAAAGTTTTTTCCAAATATGAGGACCTTCATTTGTCTAGAATGAAAAAGACTTGGGGTTTTATAGAAAGAAAAAGAAAGAAAAGGACTTTTCTTAGTGACAGTATGGTGGTATAAGTATTGGAGGACAGAGGTGGGGAAGATCTTCTTAAGAGCAAATCATAATAAATATTTTATAAAATGCATTACTATGTCAGCAAAATAATAATAATAATAATAGAAGTCCTTAAGAGAGAAGTTTGATTTAAAGAACCAGCAAAAATCCAGAGACTTACGCAAGGACTGAAGACAGAAACTGCTAATCCCTAGAGATCTTGAAATTTTCTTTGAATAAGTATACAGGGTACAAGGGATGGGAGAGCAAACTAAGACCCAAGCAAGTTAGGGGTTAAATGGAAAATTACATGGAGATAGGATATCATCTCAGTGAAAATGAGAGGGAAAAAAAAAAAACCCTACTTTATAGAGGGAAGCATGAGGAAATTTTAATGTTTTGGCCTATGTACTTGGGGAGGAGTAAAATCTCCTTTGAAAATGTATAACCACGCAGGTTGGGGGCTTAAAGTCTCAGTATCAGTACTGTATAAGAGACTTCAACCTGAAATTGCATTTTAAAGCAATCCTGCTGCTGCTACTGCTGCTAAGTCGCTTCAGTCGTGTCCTAGGTTGATAGTATTCCCAGGTACCTGGCAAAAAAAAATAAAAGGAACATTTTTTTTTTAACTTGAGGCTCAAAGAACTTTTTGGCTTATCATCAAAACTCATAAATTCTGCCAAAACATAAACTGTTTTGTGCAAGAAACAACATAAACAAAAGAAATAGAATCCAAAGTGCAAAGACAGCAGATATTCTAATTACAAAATAAAGAATATAAAGTGAAGATGCATAATGTTTGAAAATATAAAAGAAGGTCTTGGATATATATTATAAGGATGGTAAGCAGAATTCTAAAAATGTCCTCTAAATGTCTCCTAGTTATTCAGTAAAATATTAATTTATGTACTAATATAAAGGGATTTTGCAGATGTGGGTGGTGGTGGTTTAGTCACTAAATTGTGTCTGACTCTTTCTGATCCCATAGACTGTAGCCCTGAGGTTCCTCTGTCCATGGGATTTCCCAGACAAGAATATTGGAATAGGTAGCCCCTTCTCCAGGGGATCTTCCCAATCCAGGGATGGAATCTGCATCTCCTGCAGGTGGATTCTTTACACTGAGCCATTTGCAGATGTAGTTAAGCTTATTAATCAGATGACCTTAAAAAAGGGAGATTATCTTAGATTGTTCTTCAGTCACCAAGTTGTGTCCAATTCTTTGCAACCCCAAGGACTGCAGCACCTAAGGCTTTTCTGTCCCTCACCATCTCCCAGAGTTTGCCCAAGTTCATGTCCACTGAATCAGTGATGCCATCCAGCCATCCAACCATCTCATTCCATCTAATCTTATTCAGGAAGGCTCAGTGTGATTATATGAGCCTCCTAAAAAACAGAAAAGTCAGGTGGTAAGATGAGACAGAATGGAGAGTCAGAGAGATTTGAAACATGAGAATTGGATGACACCCCACCCCACCCCCCGCCCCCTCAACCCGCCACA
>SJYW01015042.1:225265-241573 GCA_006410735.1 Raphicerus campestris
ACAGCCTCTGCTTGGACATTGAGTTCTCAGCAAGAGAACATGAGAAACAGCACTGCTTGGGCTGCAGTGATTCAAAAAGTAGGTCATAAATATCCTTGAATTTAATTACTGGGGCTAATGGCTGACCACGGCCACCACAGCAAGCAGGTTCTACGTGGTTTATTTTTCTTTCCTTTCCGGAGTTGAAGAGATGAAAGCATTGAAATTTTCATTTCTTTCACTATTAAATTTAAAAAATGGCAGAGAATTCAGTGCTTTTAATATCTATAATTTTTTTTAGTGTACATAAAATTCCACACACTTTCTACGTGTAATTTCCATGAAATCAAATTGATAAGGCTCATATGGAATCATCCTCATTTTATCTTTTTCCTTTTTAAACAATTTTTAAATTAGAGTATAATTGCTTTTCAATGTTGTGTTAGTTTCTGCTGTACGATGAAGTGAATCGGTTATGAGTATACATCTATCCCCTCCCTCTTGGACCTCCCTCCCACCCTGCTGTTACTGCTGCTGCTGCTAAATCACTTCAGTCGTGTCCAACTCTGTGCGACCCCATAGACGGCAGCCTACCAGGCTCCCCCGTCCCTGAGATTCTTCAGGCAAGAACACTGGAGTGGGTTGCCATTTCCTTCTCCAATGCAGGAAAGTTAAAAGTGAAAGTGAAGTCACTCGGTCGTGTCCGACTCCTAGCAACCCATGGACTGCAGCCTATTAGGCTCCTCTGTCCATGGGATTTCCCAGGCAAGAGTCTTGGAGTGGGTTGCCATTGTCTTCTCCACCCTCCCACTCTACCCTACCCTTATCCCCATTCCAGCCGTCTAGAGCATCACAGAGCACCAAACTGAGGTTCCTGTGTTCATAGCAAGTTCCTCCTGACTAGCAATTTTCCACACGGTAGTGTGTATGTCGGAGAAGGCAATGGCACCCCACTCCAGTACTCCTGCTTGGAGAATCCCATGGATAGAGGAGACTGGTGGGCTGCAGTCCATGGGGTCGCGAAGAGTCAGACATGACTGAGCGACTTCACTTTCACTTTTCACTGTCATGCATTGGAGAAGGAATTGGCAACCCACTCCAGTGTTCTTGCCTGGAGAACCCCAGGGACGGGGGAGCCTGGTGGGCTGCCGCCTATGGGGTCGCACAGAGTCGGGCACGACTGAAGCGACTTAGCAGTGTATGATTGAGAGCTACTCCCTTAATTCGTTCCACCCTCCCCTCCCCTGCTGTGTGCACAGGACAGTTCTCTACATCTATGTCTCTATTCGTGCCCTGGAAATAGGCTTCCCAGGTGGTGCTCATGGTTGAGATCCCACCAGTCAGTGCAGGAGACATAAGAGATGTGGGTTCAATTCCTGGATTGGGAAAAATCCCCTGGAGGAGGGCATGGCAACCCACTCCAGTATTCTTGCCTGGAGAATTCCATGGACAAAAGAGCCTGGCAGGCTACAGTCCATAGGGTCACAAAGAGCCAGACACAACTGAAATGATTTAATACACACACAGCACCATTTTTCTAGAGTCCACATATATGTGTTTATATGCAACATTTGTCAACCAGAAAAGTCTCAGACAACTGACTCACTTCAGGTGTCCCAGGCCATGGTGTGGTGCCAGAGTCTGAGCCTAGGATGTAGGTGTTCTTTCAAACACTAGACTCCTCTGTATGCTTCACAGACTACATGCAAGGTGTCAATTCTGATAGACACACGACCCTACAAATGGCTGTTCTTCTAGGGAGTTCAAGTACAAAAAGCAAAATTGCTCTACATAATGCCTTTGAAATGGGCATATCATCACCCACACAATTCCACTTCTAGCATTTTCTCTAAGGATGTAATCAATAATATACCCCAAACTTTATCTATAAGGCTGCTTATAGCAATGTTATGAATGATAGTGGAAAATGGAGAGGAAAATGCCCCACTTTAGGAAGTGGTTAAATAAGTTATATACACTTGTGGTTAAAGTGTCCCAGGCTTTCCAACCCTGTGTGGTCACAGGGTTAATTCTCAAATGAATCAACTGGATTTTTTATTCTTTGTGACACTGGGACTCCTGAATGTTTCTAGCAAGTCCTAGAAAGTAGCCATAGCAATTGGTGGTGGCTCTCACCCCTTGGTTCATGCTCTCTTGACTTCTAGTATCTTTTGGTGGTATCCTTACCCTCTCTCTGCTTTACTGCAAACATGGAAATAGCCCCCTTGTTTCATTTCTCAAGGCATCACTTAGGTGTGTGACTGTGAATCTTGACTGGAGAGATCATGGAGTTCAAGACCAAAAACACTAAACTTAAATCTCAAAATCAGACATCAATACTCATAAATCCATCTTTGGTGCTTCAATACAAGGATCTCCTTGCTGACCTCACCTCTTTGTCCTGGTCCATCCTCTACCACACCACTCTCTCCCCACCCCCACCCTCAAAAGTCCACTCTTACTTATATCCATGGTCTCACTTTTCTGTGTCCTATGCCTGTAACCCTGACCCCAGACCCCCAAAGGAAGCCAAAAATCAATAACTATTAGAACAACTAGAGAGGCATTTTTCGCTGCCACTTATTTCCTCCTTGTTTCAAACTTTGGCTCCACTGAAGGAATTCGTTCTTAACTTTGCATCATCAAAGGTCCATTGAAATGTTTCTTTTGTATCAGTTAAAAAAAATTCTCCCTCAAATGAATTTTGCTATCACATCCTAGAGAAGCCAAGGCAAATTGCCAATGGCTTTTAAAATAGCAATTTATTTTCCTTCCCACCACACATTTAATTGAATTCCTCAGTCATTAAAAGTCATGTTGTAGAAAAGTATTTAATGACATGGAAACAGTGTTCATGGCATATGGATAAGTGACAAAAAAGAAAGACCTATCTAAAAGAACATGCAGTAGAATTCAAACTGTATGGAAGTGGTGTGTGTTTGATAGGAGAAGCTGGTAAGATTTGGAAACATATTGTGTTTTTCTATTTTGCCTTCCTACTTCCATCTGCCTAGGGGCAAGGCATGATTACAGAGGCCAAGGGAAAGAATGTCTGTTTAGCTTTTGACATTCAAAAGAGGATTTTACACCTGAGATGGGATTAAAAACTGGGAAGTCAATAGCTTTGCATAAGGGATTAGAGAGAAGGAAAATGGAGACAGAGCACGGAAGCTGTCTCTGCTAAACTCAGGGGACTGAGGACAGACAGAATCTTACCCAGGTCTCCTCCTGAAGAGGGCAAGGCCAAGGTGCAAGACAAGTCCATGGTGCACAACTCATAGCAGAGAGACACAGCTGAGCAGAGCAAGCATGCCCGTGGCTGTGGAATCTGAATTAAGATGTGGAGAGGCGACAGCACCGGTGGGTCCAGCCGATCAAGAGTAAATAAGAAGAAATGACGGAAACTCAGGGGTCTGCAGCACCTGTAGGAGTCATGGAAGGACCTAGGTTGCAGAGGGAGGCTCCCGGCCCCCAAACAAGCTGAGAAAGAATAGGACACATGTCAGCAGTCACACGGGACAGGCAAATGCCAGCAGAATGTCCAGGAGGAGACTCAGCCAGCTGTCTCTCATTATCAGCAGTCAGCACACGGGGGACACGAACATAGGGCCAGCGGTCCCTCTGGCTATGGGGACATGAAAGCTTAAGCCCTGTATTTCCCAAATGCTACTTTGAGAAGAGCTGGCTAAGAATCTGAAAGACTCAACAGTTGTCCTAAAATGAATGTANTTTGTGACACTGGGACTCCTGAATGTTTCTAGCAAGTCCTAGAAAGTAGCCATAGCAATTGGTGGTGGCTCTCACCCCTTGGTTCATGCTCTCTTGACTTCTAGTATCTTTTGGTGGTATCCTTACCCTCTCTCTGCTTTACTGCAAACATGGAAATAGCCCCCTTGTTTCATTTCTCAAGGCATCACTTAGGTGTGTGACTGTGAATCTTGACTGGAGAGATCATGGAGTTCAAGATCAAAACACTAAACTTAAATCTCAAAATCAGACATCAATACTCGTAAATCCATCTTTGGTGCTTCAATACAAGGATCTCCTTGCTGACCTCACCTCTTTGTCCTGGTCCATCCTCTACCACACCACTCTCTCCCCACCCCCACCCTCAAAAGTCCACTCTTACTTATATCCATGGTCTCACTTTTCTGTGTCCTATGCCTGTAACCCTGACCCCAGACCCCCAAAGGAAGCCAAAAATCAATAACTATTAGAACAACTAGAGAGGCATTTTTCGCTGCCACTTATTTCCTCCTTGTTTCAAACTTTGGCTCCACTGAAGGAATTCGTTCTTAACTTTGCATCATCAAAGGCCCATTGAAATGTTTCTTTTGTATCAGTTAAAAAAATTCTCCCTCAAATGAATTTTGCTATCACATCCTAGAGAAGCCAAGGCAAATTGCCAATGGCTTTTAAAATAGCAATTTATTTTCCTTCCCACCACACATTTAATTGAATTCCTCAGAGTCATTAAAAGTCATGTTGTAGAAAAGTATTTAATGACATGGAAACAGTGTTCATGGCATATGGATAAGTGACAAAAAAGAAAGACCTATCTAAAAGAACACGCAGTAGAATTCAAACTGTATGGAAGTGGTGTGTGTTTGATAGGAGAAGCTGGTAAGATTTGGAAACATATTGTGTTTTTCTATTTGTCTTCCTACTTCCATCTGCCTAGGGGCAAGGCATGATTACAGAGGCCAAGGGAAAGAATGGCTGTTTAGCTTTTGACATTCAAAAGAGGATTTTACACCTGAGATGGGATTAAAAGCTGGGAAGTCAATAGCTTTGCATAAGGGATTAGAGAGAAGGAAAATGGAGACAGAGCACGGAAGCTGTCTCTGCTGAACTCAGGGGACTGAGGACAGACAGAATCTTACCCAGGTCTCCTCCTGAAGAGGGCAAGGCCAAGGTGCAAGACAAGTCCATGGTGCACAACTCATAGCAGAGAGACACAGCTGAGCAGAGCAAGCATGCCCATGGCTGTGGAATCTGAATTAAGATGTGGACAGGTGACAGCACAGGTGGGTCCAGCCGATCAAGAGTAAATAAGAAGAAATGACGGAAACTCAGGGGTCTGCAGCACCTGTAGGAGTCATGGAAGGACCTAGGTTGCAGAGGGAGGCTCCTGGCCCCCAAACAAGCTGAGAAAGAATAGGACACATGTCAGCAGTCACACGGGACAGGCAAATGCCAGCAGAATGTCCAGGAGGAGACTCAGCCAGCTGTCTCTCATTATCAGCAGTCAGCACACGGGGGACATCAACATAGGGCCAGCGGTCCCTCTGGCTATGGGGACATGAAAGCTTAAGCCCTGTATTTCCCAAATGCTACTTTGAGAAGAGCTGGCTAAGAATCTGAAAGACTCAACAGTTGTCCTAAAATGAATGTAAACCTAAAGAGANATGCTCTGATACTTTTGAGGTTTTCCACTCTGATTGGAGGGCTTTCCTGGCAGCTCAGATAGTAAAGAATCCGCCTGCAATGCGGGAGAACCAGGTTCAGTCCCTGGGTTGGGAATATCCCCTGGAGAAGGGAATGGCAACCCACTCCAGTATGCTTGCCTGCAGAATTCCATGGACAGAGGAGTCTGGTGGGCTACAATCCATGTGGTCACAAATCGTCAGACACAACTGAGCAACTACCACACACACACACTCTGGTTGGAGCATGAATTATTCCCAGCACTGTGTGAGCCCTCGTTGATCACTTCATCTAATAATTTTACGTGATTATTTCTTTACCTTCAGATAGTTTCCTAACAAATATGCTTTGATCAGTATTCAACAGAATAGAGGACAGGATTTCTGGAGATCTTCCTGTCTATACATGTCTCTCTTCTCTGATACTCTGCTCTGCAAACTGTAGCCCCCTGTCCTCCCCAGACTCCCAACTCCATCTGCTCAACTCAGGTATCAATCACCAGGTTCTGCCTGGATTCCCCCTTCCCTGTGCTATAAGTTGAAGCAATCATAGGGCTCAACTATGTCCTTCATTTCAGAGATCACTGTCTTGTTTTGCCTGATATCTAATGTCTGAAAACTGTTATTTTATAAAATTTTTCTTTTTCTTAGTGTTTCAGACAGAAGAGTAAATCCTTTTCCTAATGTTGCATGTTGATAAGAGTGGAGATCTCTAGAAGAGCCAAATTTAAATTATAATCCCTTTTACCCCCTAGTAAACTTGGAATCAGGACAAGCTGAGTTAATTGGCTGGTTCTGAAATCTCCAATTTTAATCACTGGTGTACAGTGAAATCTTAAATAAGAGAGTAAATGGTAGACAAGGAGTCTCTATATTGGTATTTGGAGGTAGAAAAGGTTCTTCTTTGAGTGCAGTTTTGAATTTGTTGAGTTTGAGATTTATTCAGCATTTATGAGAGAGTCAAGAAAAACTGACTAAACTCATTTGAATAGTCCAAGTGTGAAGCTGAGGACTGTGGTCAGTCCAAATGTGAAGCTGAGGACTGTGGTCAGCCCTTTATTTTTAGCTTAAAATACGATGTTTCTATAAGATGACGTGAGTGTAGAACATACAAAAACAACATGTAAGAAACAGTTTTTTCTTCAACTTCAATATGATGATAGCTACCTAATATTAATATCCTAAATTGTTTGATATCTATTTTAACTGACGTATATTTGATTTACAAGATGTTAGTTTCAGGTATATAGCAAAGGGATTCAGTTATATATGCATGTGTGTTTTTTTCAGATTCTTTTCCCTTGTAGGTTATTACAAAATATTGAGTATAGTTCCCTATGCAATACTATTACTAAACCCAGGTCCAGCTGGTCACTGCTCAAAAGCCAATACCTGAGAGATAAGTTTTAGAAAAACTTTATTTTGGAGGCCAGCAACCAAGGAATAGGGTGGACTCGTGTCCAAAAACCAACTCCCAATTGCCATTCAGGCAGCATGTGTGTGCTCAGACGTTCAGTCATGTCCAACTCTTTGTGACACCCTGGACTGTGGCCTCCCAGGCTCCTCTGTCCCTGAGTTTCTCCTGGCAAGAATACTGGAGTGGGCTGCCATTTCCTCCTCCCAGGGGATCTTCCCAACCCAGGGATCGAACCTGCGTCTGTTGCATCTCCTGCATTGGCAGGTGGATTCTTTACCACTAGTGCCGCCTCAAGGGCAAGAGCTTTTAAAGGGGAACTTGAAGGGCGTATTGGCAGAGGGAGGGGACAGAGAAGCATAGTCAGCTCTGAGAATCATCTCAAAATCAGTAATGTGGTGGTCTGATTGGTGTCACCTTGATTGTTTCAAGTACAGTTAACCTTCAGTTCTAGGATTAATTCCCATTTTTTGAGGCCAGTTCTCAGAGTATATGAAACAGAAAAGCTTCTGTCATAGCTACAGTGTGGTCATCTTTATCCACCTGGTAGGGGCTTCAGTATCTGCAAAACAGCTCACAGAGTATGGCTCAGAATACTACCTATAGTCCTTCAGGACTAACTAAAGGTCCTGGATTTTGTTTAATAACTAAGCTGTTATCATTTTGCCTTGTGTAAAGGCTCAGAGTCTAAAGTATAACAAAGCTCTAAGGCAATTAAACATAGTAGATCCTTGTTTATCTATTTTATATATAGTGTCTGTGCACGCATGCTCTGCAGTCCCATAGGCTGTAGCTCATCAGATTCCTTTGTCCATGGAATTTTCCAGGCAGGAATACTGGAATGGCTTGCCATTTCCTCCTCCAGGGAATCTTCCCAACCCAGAGGTCGAACTCACATCTTCTGCATTGGCAGGCAGATTCTTTACCACTGAGCCACCCGGGAAGCCCCAGTAGAGTGTGTACGGTAATCCCCAGATCCTACTTTATCTCTCCCCCATTGTTCTCCTCTGGTAACCATAAGATTGTTTTCTATGTCTATGAATCTGTTTCTGTTTTGTAAGTAAGTTTATTTGTATCATTTTTTAAAAGTTCCACATACAAGCAATATATGATATTTATCTGTCCTACTTCACTTGGTATGATATTCTGTAGGTCCATGCATGCTGCTGCAAATGGTACCTTTGCATTCTTTTTCATGCCTGAGTAATATTTCATTGTATAAATATACCACATCTTCTTTATCCATTTGGCGAAAACCATAATTTGAAAAGATACACACACCCCAATGTTCATCGCAGTGCTATTTACAGTAGTCAATACATGCAAGCAATCTACATGTCCATTGACAGATGAACTAATGATATAATTTTAAATTATTATTTTAATTTAGAACACAAGATTTCATGGCCATATTTGAAAGTACCTTAGGACAAATATAGTTTCTTGTTTTATGTAAAAAGAATTAGGGGATGTAGAGGTTTAAATCTTGGAAAAGTTGCTTAGAAAAATAAGTCAACCTCAAAATTGGTTCAACCTGAGGAAGCAAGTCTCTAACAGAAGATATGGGCTGACAGGAATACTTTATCTTCTCAGTAACAAGGCTTTTTGTGGTTCATCTAACAAATGTTAAATGAATAATAAATAATGGCAGGTTATTCCTCAGGGTTTTGGGAAGTCATTTTTACTACAGTCCTTGACATTCCTCTCCATAAACTTTTACTCCCCATCTCAACTGGGAAAGTAATTGCTTCCGGTCAGAGTTGGGATATACTAGCTGTTTTGCAGAGTTGGACGTCTACTGCGTATGAATAGTTCTGTCCTCAGATATCTGGGAATTGCTTTGGGATGCCCTGAACTTCCTTCATACAGAACCTACTCCTGGGTCCTCCCTACAATTTGAAAAGGGTCAGAATTCATCCTCAGAACTGGAATTTGACAGTCTCTATTACAGCAAATGTGGTTGAGGATGTATTTGAGATTTAACATGCTAGATAATTTATACTTCATGTTAAAGCCAGCTTTACAGTTAATATATTCCTGAAGGCCAGTGTTACTTATAGTTACTTCCCTCTTTTTTTTTTTTTTAAGCCAGAACTGTGAGGTTGTAAAGAACCTCGGTCTTCCCACAGGAAGAGAAGTCTCATTGGCTATGATTTACATTCTATCTCCTATCTCTTTTTTTTTTTATCTTCATATATTCACTTGACTAAATAATATAAACAAAGGGAAAAAATACTCTATACAATTCCCTAAAACAGTTTGAACATTTCTAGTAGCTTACCTTTTAAAATCTGATAGTAAAGTACTCTACAAAATGTAAAGCAAGCTTTCCAGAAAGAGTATTTTAAACTAGCAATCCTTCATGTTTATTCTGAAGAAAAATATATATGGAAAGCAGGCATGATAACCAAACAATCAAGTACCGGTTGCTATAAGATGCTATGCCATCTTGTGCAGGCTCCTCTGAATTTATTTGCCAAACATGGATACTGAATCTGTAGTTAGGTGATTCTATGACTACAGTAAGAGTATTCAAAGAAGTTTAAAATAGACTTCAAATTTAGATATCTTTTAGTGACAAGACAGAGCCAGCATAGTTTATCCAATTTGACACATTATATAGACAAAGTAGTTATGTCCAGGTGAAAAAGCTTAACTTAAAAAGATACATTTTTAAAGCGTACAGTGTGATGGTTGATTTTCATATACTTTGTGGAATGATTACAAAGATCAAGGTAATTAGCACATTTACTACCTCAAGTAGTTAACTTTGTTTCTGCATGTGTATGTGCCTGTTCTGTATATGTGTGGTGAGAATACTTTTTAAATCTAATAAAAATATATATTTTTGAGTGTCAAGACAGAAAGGAAAAACTCATACCTATTCAGTTCAGTTCAGTTCAGTCACTCAGTCATGTCCAACTCTTTGCGACCCCATGAATCGCAGCATGCCAGGCCTCCCTGTCCATCACCAACTTCCGGAGTTCACTCAGACTCAAGTCCATCGAGTCCATGATGCCATCCAGCCATCTCATCCTCGGTCGTCCCCTTCTCCTCCTGCCCCCAATCCCTCCCAGCATCAGAGTCTTTTCCAGTGAGTCAGCTCTTTGCATGAAGTGGCCAAAGTACTAGAGTTTCAGCTTCAGCATCATTCCCTCCAAAGAAATCCCAGGGCTGATCTCCTTCAGAATGGACTGGTTGGATCTCCTTGCAGTCCAAGAGACTCTCAAGAGAGTATTTAAAATGTTACTTCCATAGACAGTAGGATGCCTAGTGTCTTTAAAATCTCCTCCTCAACTCAGGCTGCAAATATTTAGTGTACCCCTGTCCTTTGCCAGCATCAATGGAGAAAACATAATGAAGACTGTAGAAATTTTCAAGGTTTGCAGAAGTTTTCCTGGATGATCAGCCTTGTTATTAATTGCTGATTACAAAGTACACACTTCCATCTTTTATTTCCCTGAGCTGGGTTCTTTTAACATCTCAGTTTCAAATGCATTATATCTCGAGTTTTCGAATAAAGATCTTAGTTCCAGTAGGATTCTTAGTGTCTCTAGTAACACAGGTTGGTCAGGTGTAATTTGAGGGACTCTTCAGCATTGGTGATGTTTTGCATTAACTAAGAGTTAAGAGTTTTGTGGAGTAGCTGTCAATATTTCTTACAGTGTTCTAAAGCCTCTCTCTAATAAGAGTAAATTATGGTTAAAAAAAAAAAAAGCACAACAAATGTGGAGATGGAGATTGGGATGGCAGATGCTGTTGACAAATTGATTCCAGAGGTACAGGCATCACTTTCCATCTACATCTGAGTTTTGGTGAACTGAAGAGATGCAAGCAGTGCTCTGCAAATGCAGAGTGATACTGAGCCTCATTTTTCTCTTCCTATTTTTATTCTTTACAATCCATCTGTTTTTCATTTCTACTATCTGAATGGCTGATGGAGTACCTTTTTAAAGCACTCAGAATGTCAGTGTGTGAATTGAAAGATGCATCACACTATAATTGCATGTTCTCAAGGAATTATCATATTGTTAACTTTTATTAGAATCTGATTAAGTGCCCCCTAAGAGACAAAGCCACAGTATCAGAATTATCAAAGCAATCATCATCAGTATATCTTCTAACTCTTCACCATGAAGAAATGTCAGCTTGTGAGTCAGGAGATTCAATACTTTCTTGTTGACAATTTATAATCCCTTTCTTCAGCTCTCTTAAAAAAACATATAACAAATGACAATTTGATCACACCCTCTTTCTCTCCAAGTATTGTTCTGAATTCCTGTAAAGGTAAGTATAACAATTCTCAGAAGAGTTGGAAAGCCAGCTCTTTCCCTTTTGTTGTCGTTTAGTCGCTCCTTCATGTCTGACTCTCTGCGTTCCAGGCTTCCCTGTCCTTCACTGTCTTCTAGAGTTTGCTAAAACTTATGTCCATTGAGTTGGTGATGTCATCCAACCATCTTGAACTCTGTTGTCCCCTTCTCCTCCTACTCGCAGTCTTTCTCAGCATCAGGGTCTTTTCCAATGAGCCAGCTCTTCGTATCAAGTGGCTAAATTATTGGAGCTTCAACTTCAGCATCAGTCTTTCCAATGAATATTCAGGGTTGATTTCTTACAGCACTGAGAGTCCAAGGGACTCAAGAGTCTCCTCCAACACCACAGTTCAAAAGCATCAATTCTTCAATGCACAGACTTCTTTATGGTCCAGCTCTCACATCCGGACATGACTACTGGAAAAACCATAGTCTTGACTCTGTGGACTCAGTTGTTTCTTGTTTCTCAGAGGTTAGAATTAGCTGTGGGATGATTTATCACATTGAACAAAACATAAACCCAAAGCAAGACCTTGTGATGGGTTCTAGGATTTCTTCATGAAAATGCATCACTGTAATATATATTACTGTCTTTCTTAGGGAAAAATGTTAAAAATCAACAATGATATTCTGGAAAAGACCATTTAGTCCACATTTTCACTTTTGGGGAAAATATGAGCTCATAGAGATCTTTAATATGAAAAGTTCATTCATTGATCAGTTAACTTTATTGAAGATATTACCAGGTATGATCATATGAATAGAGTTGTGGAAGCCTGGGTGGGGAAGTAAGGTTAGGAGAGACTTATGTAAAAAGTGCAGTAAGATTTTTGCATAGTTTTATCTAAATATTATCAAAATTCTTTACACTTACTTTAATTGTCAAAGTTATTGTTGTTCTGTCACTCAGTCATGTCTGACTCGTTGCAACCCCATGGACTGCAGCATGCCAGGCTTTCCTGTACTTAGTATGATTATCTAATTTAAGGTTAGGAAAGTAAAGAACAAAATTCTAAAAGATATATGCACCCTTATGTTCATGTAGTGTTATACATTCCATATATATCAATTTTATCTATTTAAAATTTTTCATTATGAGATACTCCCAACATACAGAAAAGTACTATTAACAACAATAGTGTATCCACCATCCCATGGAACCATTGTGCAAATTTTAAAGCTTAAGAACTTAATAAATAATTTAATAATTAAATTGTTTTAAACATTTGTTCCATATATTTTCCCCAAAGAAATGAGCAACTAAAGCCCCCTAACTACATTGCTCATTAATAGAGAAATGCAAATCAAATCTATAATGAGATATCACCTCACACTTTCCAGAATAGCTATCATCAAAAAATCTACAAACAATAAATGCCGGAGAGGGTATTGAGAAAACGGAATCCTCTTCTCTGTTGGTGGGAATGTAAATTGATACAGCCATGATGGAAGCCAGTATGAAGATTCCTTAAAAACCTAGGAATAAAACTACCATGTGATCCAGCAGTCCCACTACTCAGTATANATAATTTGAGGGACTCTTCAGCATTAGTGATGTTTTGCATTAACTAAGAGTTAAGAGTTTTGTGGAGTAGCTGTAAATATTTCTTACAGTGTTCTAAAGCCTCTCTCTAATAAGAGTAAATTATGGTTAAAAAAAAAAAAAAGACAACAAATGTGGAGATGGAGATTGGGATGGCAGATGCTGTTGACAGATTGATTCCAGAGGTACAGGCATCACTTTCCATCTACATCTGAGTTTTGGTGAACTGAAGAGAGGCAAGCAGTGCTCTGCAAATGCAGAGTGATACTGAGCCTCATTTTTCTCTTCCTATTTTTATTCTTTACAATCCATCTGTTTTTCATTTCTACTATCTGAATGGCTGATGGAGTACCTTTTTAAAGCACTCAGAATGTCAGTGTGTGAATTGAAAGATGCATCACACTATAATTGCATGTTCTCAAGGAATTATCATATTGTTAACTTTTATTAGAATCTGATTAAGTGCCCCCTAAGAGACAAAGCCACAGTATCAGAATTATCAAAGCAATCATCACCAGTATATCTTCTAACTCTTCACCATGAAGAAATGTCAGCTTGTGAGTCGGGAGATTCAATACTTTCTTGTTGACAATTTATAATCCCTTTCTTCAGCTCTCTTAAAAAAACATATAACAAATGACAATTTGATCACACCCTCTTTCTCTCCAAGTATTGTTCTGAATTCCTGTAAAGGTAAGTATAACAATTCTCAGAAGAGTTGGAAAGCCAGCTCTTTCCCTTTTGTTGTCGTTTAGTCGCTCCTTCATGTCTGACTCTCTGCGTTCCAGGCTTCCCTGTCCTTCACTGTCTTCTAGAGTTTGCGAAAACTTATGTCCATTGAGTTGGTGATGTCATCCAACCATCTTGAACTCTGTTGTCCCCTTCTCCTCCTACTCGCAATCTTTCTCAGCATCAGGGTCTTTTCCAATGAGCCAGCTCTTCGTATCAAGTGGCTAAATTATTGGAGCTTCAACTTCAGCATCAGTCTTTCCAATGAATATTCAGGGTTGATTACTTACAGCACTGAGAGTCCAAGGGACTCAAGAGTCTCCTCCAACACCACAGTTCAAAAGCATCAATTCTTCAATGCACAGACTTCTTTATGGTCCAGCTCTCACATCCGGACATGACTACTGGAAAAACCATAGTCTTGACTCTGTGGACTCAGTTGTTTCTTGTTTCTCAGAGGTTAGAATTAGCTGTGGGATGATTTATCACATTGAACAAAACATAAACCCAAAGCAAGACCTTGTGATGGGTTCTAGGATTTCTTCATGAAAATGCATCACTGTAATATATATTACTGTCTTTCTTAGGGAAAAATGTTAAAAATCAACAATGATATTCTGGAAAAGACCATTTAGTCCACATTTTCACTTTTGGGGAAAATATGAGCTCATAGAGATCTTTAATATGAAAAGTTCATTCATTGATCAGTTAACTTTATTGAAGATATTACCAGGTATGATCATATGAATAGAGTTGTGGAAGCCTGGGTGGGGAAGTAAGGTTAGGAGAGACTTATGTAAAAAGTGCAGTAAGATTTTTGCATAGTTTTATCTAAATATTATCAAAATTCTTTACACTTACTTTAATTGTCAAAGTTATTGTTGTTCTGTCACTCAGTCATGTCTGACTCGTTGCAACCCCATGGACTGCAGCATGCCAGGCTTTCCTGTACTTAGTATGATTATCTAATTTAAGGTTAGGAAAGTAAAGAACAAAATTCTAAAAGATATATGCACCCTTATGTTCATGTAGTGTTATACATTCCATATATATCAATTTTATCTATTTAAAATTTTTCATTATGAGATACTCCCAACATACAGAAAAGTACTATTAACAACAATAGTGTATCCACCATCCCATGGAACCATTGTGCAAATTTTAAAGCTTAAGAACTTAATAAATAATTTAATAATTAAATTGTTTTAAACATTTGTTCCATATATTTTCCCCAAAGAAATGAGCAACTAAAGCCCCCTAACTACATTGCTCATTAATAGAGAAATGCAAATCAAATCTATAATGAGATATCACCTCACACTTTCCAGAATAGCTATCATCAAAAAATCTACAAACAATAAATGCCGGAGAGGGTATTGAGAAAACGGAATCCTCTTCTCTGTTGGTGGGAATGTAAATTGATACAGCCATGATGGAAGCCAGTATGAAGATTCCTTAAAAACCTAGGAATAAAACTACCATGTGATCCAGCAGTCCCACTACTCAGTATATACCCTGAGGGAACCAAAAGTGAAAAAGACACATGTGCCCCAATGTTCACTGCAGCATTGCTTACAATAACTAAGATATGGAAGCAACCTAAATGTCTATCCACAGATGAATGGATAAAGACGCTGTGGTGCATATATGCAATGGACTATCACTCAGCCATAAAAAGGAACTCATTTGAGTCAGTTCTAGTGAAGTAGATGAACCTGGAGTCTATTATAAAGGGTAAAGTAACTCAGAAAGAGGAAAACAAATATATATTAATGCATGTATATGGAATCTGGAAAGACAGTACTGATGAACCTATTGGCAGAGCACTCAGACATAGAGAACAGACTTACAGACACAGAGGTGGGGGAGGAAGGAGAGAGTGGGACGAATGGAGAGAGTAATATGGAAACATATGCAAAATACATAGCCAAATTGGAATTTGCTGTTATGACCCAGGGAACTCAAACTAGGCTCTGTAACAATCAAGAGGGGATGGTAGGTGGCAGGTTCAAGAGGGAAGGCATATGAATAACTATGGCTGATTCATGTTGATTTATGGCAAAACCAACACAATACTGCAAAGCTATTATCCTTCAATTAAAGAACGGTACCTGCCTTAGAAAATAAAGCCCCCTAACTTATTATTGTCACCAGAGGTAATAACTACCTCAATTTGGTATGTATCACCCCATCTATGTATGATTTCAGACATTTTCTACATCTGCCAATGCAGGAGATGTGGGTTTGATCCCTGAATCAGGAAGATCCCCTGGAGAAGGAAACGGGAATCTACTCCAGTATTCTTGTCTGGGAAATCACATGAACAGAAAATCCCTGGCAGGCTTAGGGTTTCATAAGGTCGGATATGACTTAATAACTAAATAACAACATGTATGTATAAGCAATTTATAATATTGTTTTTAAATTTTTTAAGTTTTCTAAAATTATTGTTTTCTGAGTATACTTTTGCAATATATTTTTAGTAACTGTTTAGTTCAGTTCAGTCACTCACTCATGTCTGACTCTTTCTGACCCCATGAATCGCAGCACGCCAGGCCTCCCTGTCTATCACCAACTCCCGGAGTTCACTCAGACTCAAGTCCATCGAGTCAGTGAAGCCATCCAGCCATCTCATCCTTGGTCGTCCCCTTCTTCTCCTGCCCCCAATCCCTCCCAGCATCAGAGTCTTTTCCAATGAGTCAATTCTTCACATGAGGTGGCCAAAGTACTGGAGTTTCAGCTTTACCATCATTCCTTCCAAAGAAATCCCAGGGCTGATCTCCTTCAGAATGGACTGGTGGATCTCCTTGTAGTCCAAGGGACTCTCAAGAGTCTTCTCCAACACCACAGTTCAAAAGCATCAATCCTTCGGCGCTCAGCCTTCTTCACAGTCCAACTCTCACATCC
>SJYW01015055.1:0-18498 GCA_006410735.1 Raphicerus campestris
ATGTCTTAAGAATTTATTACAATAATACCTGATAAATAATTACTGCTCAGTTAATACTTAATGAATGAAGAAATTATTGAGTGGAAACAACATGAATGCATTAACAATAAACTCATTCCTAATATTCTCCTACTCCAAGCCTCCCAGAATCAAGTTATAGCCTTCTCTTTGGAATGGAGCCAACATATTAATTATTGATAAGGAGACAGGTGATAGTGATTTAGTAATGCAATTATTAGGCTCATTAGCATTTGAGAGAGGAAGGAAGGGAAGTAAGGAGAAGGGGAGAGGGAGAGAAAGAGCAGATGAGTATCTAGAGTTTGCTTAACAGCAAGAAATAATAAATAAGGTGAAATGTCAGGCATCAACTTCAAAGTTAGTTGTTTAAGAGATAGGATCCTAAACCTGTTTCAATAAGATTGCTTAACTACCTACTTATAATAACATCTTGTAAATTATAACACTATGTCTTATTCTCTATAGCAAAGATTTGCTACCTGATGAAATAGGAATGCACTCCAATTTTTCATAAGAGTAGACTGCTCAGTTTTTAAAATAGGGATCTTCCTGTTAATCTAGTTCATACAAAATCTAGTTGCCACATCACTACAGATTAATTGTGCCAATCATTAGGTGCATAAACTAGGGCAAATCACTTTACTTCCTCTAGTCTCTTTCTGTAGTTGTAAAGATAGAAATAGTAATACATACCTAATAGACTTTAAACTAAAATGCTCACAGGCGACAAAGAAGATTATTATATAATGATAAAGGTGTCAAGTTATCAAGGAGATATAACAACTGTAAATATATACACAACATCACAGCACCTTAATATATAAAGGAAATACTAACAAAACTAAACGGAGAAATAAACAGGAATACAATAATAGCTGTGGACTTCAATTCCCCACTGTTAACAATGGAGAGATCGCCCAGACTGAGAATCAATAACAAAAGGGTAGTTTTGAACAATACTATAGAACAAATGGACCTAACAGACATACAGGACAGTCCACCTGACAGTAACAGGATACAGCTTCTTCTCAAGCATGCAGAGAACATTTTCCAATACAGATTATATGCTGGGTCACAAAACAAGTCTAACAAATTCAATAAGATAGAAATTATATCAAGTATCTTTTTCAACCATAATGGTATGAAACTCGAAATCAGTAACAGGAAACTCACACACACTAGAACAAACTCAAACAAATAGAACAACTCAGTCCTAAACAACTAATTTATCAAACAACAAACCAAAAGAGAAATAAAACACTTCTTGAGGTAAATGAAATAGAAACACAACATAATAAACTTATGGAATGCAACAAAAGCAATTCCAAGAGGAAAGTTCGCAGCTATAAACACATGTATGAATTAAAAAATAAGGTTCTCAAACTACCTTGAAGAACCAGGAAAAGAAGAAAAAAACTAGGCTCAAAGTTGGCACTATAGAAAACAGGATACCAATGAAAAAGAAAACAATTGTAAATGAAAAGACTAGCAAGATTAAGTCGGAGAAGGCAGTGGCAGCCCACTCCAGTACTGTTGCCTGGAAAATCCCATGGACGGAGGAGCCTGGTAGGCTGCAGTCCATGGGGTCGCTAGGAGTCGGACATGACTGAGCGACTTCACTTTTACTTTTCACTTTCATGCATTGGAGAAGGAAATGGCAACCTACTCCAGTGTTCTTGCCTGGAGAATCCTAGGGACAGAGAAGCCTAGTGGGCTGCTGTCTATGGGGTTGCATAGAGTCAGAAACGACTGAAGCGATTTAGCAGCAGCAGCAGCAGAAAAATTAAGAGCTGGGTATTTGAATAGATTAAAATATTGACAATTGTTAACTAGACTAACCCAGAAAAAAACAAGAAAGGGCAAAAATAAACAAAATGATTAATGAAAGAGAAGACATTCCAGCTAATACCAAAAAATACAAAGGTTGATGAGACTACTATGAACAACTGTATGCCAATAAATTCAACCTTGCCAGTAAGTTAAATAACCTAGAAGAAATGGATATATTACTAGAAACATAGAGTTTACTAAGACTGAATCATGAAGAAATAGAAAATAAAAACAAATCAGTTAGAAGATCAAATCAGTAATGAAAAACTTCCCAACAAAAGCCCAGAAGCAAATGCTTTCATTGGTGAATTTTACCAAGCATTTAAAGAAGAATTAATGCCAATTATTCTCAAATTCCTCCAAAAAATTAAAGAGAAAGGAATGCTCCTAAACTTATTTTACAAGGCCAGGATTACCCTGACACCAATGCTAGATAAGGATACTGCAAGAAAAGAAAACTACAGGCTAATACTCTCGGTATTTATAGATGCAAAAGTCCTCAACAGAATAATAGTAAACCAAATTCAACAGCTCACTGGAAAAATCACACACCATAAGCAAGCAGGATTCATCTCTGGGATACAAGGATGTCTCATCAAATCAAAATGAAAGATAAAAATCATGATTAACTCAACAGATATAGAAAAAGCATTTTTAAAAAATCAACATTTTTTTTTCTCACGATAAAAACCTTTATCAAATTAGGCTAGAAGGGATGTATCTCAACATAATAAAGGCCATTATATAATAAGCTCATAGTTCATATCATACTCAATGACAAAAGGATGAAAGCTTTTCCTCTAAGATCAGAAATATGGGGTCCACACTCACCACTCCTATTCAACACAGTACTAGCAGTCCCAGTCATAGCAATCAAGAAAGAGAAAAAGAAATAAAAGATAAAAACATTAGAAAGAAGAAAAAATGTCTCTATTTGCAGGTGATTTGATCATTCACATAGAAAACCTTAAAGATTTCCAAAAAGCTGCAAGAAAACAAATTCAATAAAGCTGCAGTACACAAAATTAACATAAAAAATCAGTTGCAATTTTATACACTAACAATGAACTATCAGAAAATGAAATAAAGAAAATAATCCTATTTGCAATAACATCAAAAACAACACAATACTTAGAAATATAAAATGTTTAATCAAGGACATTAAAAATCCACGTAATCAAATCCATAAGACACTGATGAAAGAAACTAAAGAAGATGAAAATAAATGGAAAGATATTCTATGTTCATGAGTCAGAAGAATTAGTATTATTAAAATGTCCACTACCCAAAGCCATCTATAAGTTCAATGCATCACTTAACCAAAATTCCACTGAAGTTTTTACAGAAATGGAACAAACAATCCTAAAAGTTATATGGAATGACAGAAGATCCTGAGTAGCTAAAGCAATCTTGAATAAGAATAATAAAACTGAAGATATCGTACTCCTGATTTTAAACTGTACTATTAAGCTATAAGTAATCAAAACAGAATGGGCCTGTCATAAAAACACACATAGACCAATGGAACANGGACAGAGAAGCCTAGTGGGCTGCTGTCTATGGGGTTGCATAGAGTCAGAAACGACTGAAGTGATTTAGCAGCAGCAGCAGCAGAAAAATTAAGAGCTGGGTATTTGAATAGATTAAAATATTGACAATTGTTAACTAGACTAACCCAGAAAAAAACAAGAAAGGGCAAAAATAAACAAAATGATTAATGAAAGAGAAGACATTCCAGCTAATACCAAAAAATACAAAGGTTGATGAGACTACTATGAACAACTGTATGCCAATAAATTCAACCTTGCCAGTAAGTTAAATAACCTAGAAGAAATGGATATATTACTAGAAACATAGAGTTTACTAAGACTGAATCATGAAGAAATAGAAAATAAAAACAAATCAGTTAGAAGATCAAATCAGCAATGAAAAACTTCCCAACAAAAGCCCAGAAGCAAATGCTTTCATTGGTGAATTTTACAAAGCATTTAAAGAAGAATTAATGCCAATTATTCTCAAATTCCTCCAAAAAATTAAAGAGAAAGGAATGCTCCTAAACTTATTTTACAAGGCCAGGATTACCCTGACACCAATGCTAGATAAGGATACTGCAAGAAAAGANTGGTGAATTTTACCAAGCATTTAAAGAAGAATTAATGCCAATTATTCTCAAATTCCTCCAAAAAATTAAAGAGAAAGGAATGCTCCTAAACTTATTTTACAAGGCCAGGATTACCCTGACACCAATGCTAGATAAGGATACTGCAAGAAAAGAAAACTACAGGCTAATACTCTCGGTATTTATAGATGCAAAAGTCCTCAACAGAATAATAGTAAACCAAATTCAACAGCTCACTGGAAAAATCACACACCATAAGCAAGCAGGATTCATCTCTGGGATACAAGGATGTCTCATCAAATCAAAATGAAAGATAAAAATCATGATTAACTCAACAGATATAGAAAAAGCATTTTTAAAAAATCAACATTTTTTTTTCTCACGATAAAAACCTTTATCAAATTAGGCTAGAAGGGATGTATCTCAACATAATAAAGGCCATTATATAATAAGCTCATAGTTCATATCATACTCAATGACAAAAGGATGAAAGCTTTTCCTCTAAGATCAGAAATATGGGGTCCACACTCACCACTCCTATTCAACACAGTACTAGCAGTCCCAGTCATAGCAATCAAGAAAGAGAAAAAGAAATAAAAGATAAAAACATTAGAAAGAAGAAAAAATGTCTCTATTTGCAGGTGATTTGATCATTCA
This sequence comes from Raphicerus campestris, assembly GCA_006410735.1. Lineage (NCBI taxonomy): Eukaryota > Metazoa > Chordata > Mammalia > Artiodactyla > Bovidae > Raphicerus > Raphicerus campestris. The sequence goes on from SJYW01015055.1 coordinate 4,625, forward strand.
CATAGAAAACCTTAAAGATTTCCAAAAAGCTGCAAGAAAACAAATTCAATAAAGCTGCAGTACACAAAATTAACATAAAAAATCAGTTGCAATTTTATACACTAACAATGAACTATCAGAAAATGAAATAAAGAAAATAATCCTATTTGCAATAACATCAAAAACAACACAATACTTAGAAATATAAAATGTTTAATCAAGGACATTAAAAATCCACGTAATCAAATCCATAAGACACTGATGAAAGAAACTAAAGAAGATGAAAATAAATGGAAAGATATTCTATGTTCATGAGTCAGAAGAATTAGTATTATTAAAATGTCCACTACCCAAAGCCATCTATAAGTTCAATGCATCACTTAACCAAAATTCCACTGAAGTTTTTACAGAAATGGAACAAACAATCCTAAAAGTTATATGGAATGACAGAAGATCCTGAGTAGCTAAAGCAATCTTGAATAAGAATAATAAAACTGAAGATATCGTACTCCTGATTTTAAACTGTACTATTAAGCTATAAGTAATCAAAACAGAATGGGCCTGTCATAAAAACACACATAGACCAATGGAACAGAACTGAGAGTCCAGAAATAAACCCTCACATTTATGGCCAGCTAGTATCTGACAAGGGAGTTAAGGACAATCAACAGAGAAAAGTCTCAGTCAAAAACTGGTGCTGGGAAAACTGGAAAAGCCATGTAAAATAATTTATATCACGGAAATGCAAATCAAAACGACAATGAACAACTACCCCACACCTGCCAGAATAATCATCATAAAAAAAGACAAGAGATAAGTGCTAGCTAGCTAGAATGTAAAGAATAGGGGATCTTCTGCACTAACGATGAGAATGTAAATTAGTATAGTCACTATGGAAAACAGCATGGATGTTCCTCAAAAAATTAAAAGCAGACCTACCATATGATCCAGTAATCCTGCTTCTGAGTACATATCCAAAAGAAATTAAAGCACTATTGCTAAGAGGTTCCTGCATGCACAGGTTCATTACGGCATTCTTTCCAATAGCCAAGACATGGAGTCGACCTAAATGTCTATTGTTGAGATGAATGGATAAAGCGAAGGTGACACACACATACACAGTGGGTATTATTCTTCTATAAAAAGGAAATCCTGCTGCTTGCGACAACATGAATGAGCCATGAGGGCATTAGGTTAAGGGAACTAAGTAAGAGAAAGACCAATTTTATATGATCTTACCTACATGTGGAATCTAGAAAGAACTCATGGAAACAGATAAAAGGTACAAACTTTCAGTTATAAGGTGAATAAGATGAGAGTATCTAATCTACAGAATGGTGACCATAGCTAATAAGGCTGTACTATGTACTTAAAGTTGCTAAGAGGGTAAATAGAAGTTCTTCACACACACACACACACACACACACACACCCCTTATAACTATTTAAAGCAATGAATGTGTTAAATAACCTCACAGTAGTGATCATTTTGTAATGTATACACATAACAAATCATTACATGGTACATCTTAAGCTCACATAATGTCATATGTCAATTATATCAATTGACAATATATCAATTATATAAGTTGACAATATGTCAATTATTTCTCAAAAAAGTTGAAAAAATCTCTATCATTTATCAGGGTAATTGTGAATTCAAATAAGATAGGTAAACGCCCCTCTATAAAACTTAAACTTTCTAAAAGTCTAAGGAATTATCATGTTAATTTTAAATATTCATGTCAGAACTATACGACATGGAACACTTGTGTGTTGACTGCATTATTTATTAGACATCACCAGTATTTTTTAAAATAAAAAGACCTTGTTTACTTACCTATGAGGGTTGTGAAAGGCTCAGAAGAAATAATATCAGTACAAATGCTTTAATCATGTACAATTATGATTATTTAAAATATCAGTCAAATTCTACCACAAAAAATGCTCTCACCACAAAAACTCATTACTAGTACACAGCAACAATTTTTTTTCAAATTATCCTTACATCAACTATTTGAAGCAACCAAAGAATCAGAACTTTGAGGAACACTGTTCTCTAAACTGTATCGTAAGTTATGAAAACACAATGCCATTTGAAAGATATCTACATNTATTCTATGTTCATGAGTCAGAAGAATTAGTATTATTAAAATGTCCACTACCCAAAGCCATCTATAAGTTCAATGCATCACTTAACCAAAATTCCACTGAAGTTTTTACAGAAATGGAACAAACAATCCTAAAAGTTATATGGAATGACAGAAGATCCTGAGTAGCTAAAGCAATCTTGAATAAGAATAATAAAACTGAAGATATCGTACTCCTGATTTTAAACTGTACTATTAAGCTATAAGTAATCAAAACAGAATGGGCCTGTCATAAAAACACACATAGACCAATGGAACAGAACTGAGAGTCCAGAAATAAACCCTCACATTTATGGCCAGCTAGTATCTGACAAGGGAGTTAAGGACAATCAACAGAGAAAAGTCTCAGTCAAAAACTGGTGCTGGGAAAACTGGAAAAGCCATGCAAAATAATTTATATCACGGAAATGCAAATCAAAACAACAATGAATAACTACCCCACACCTGCCAGAATAATCATCATAAAAAAAGACAAGAGATAAGTGCTAGCTAGCTAGAATGTAAAGAATAGGGGATCTTCTGCACTAACGATGAGAATGTAAATTAGTATAGTCACTATGGAAAACAGCATGGATGTTCCTCAAAAAATTAAAAGCAGACCTACCATATGATCCAGTAATCCTGCTTCTGAGTACATATCCAAAAGAAATTAAAGCACTATTGCTAAGAGGTTCCTGCATGCACAGGTTCATTACGGCATTCTTTCCAATAGCCAAGACATGGAGTCGACCTAAATGTCTATTGTTGAGATGAATGGATAAAGCGAAGGTGACACACACATACACAGTGGGTATTATTCTTCTATAAAAAGGAAATCCTGCTGCTTGCGACAACATGAATGAGCCATGAGGGCATTAGGTTAAGGGAACTAAGTAAGAGAAAGACCAATTTTATATGATCTTACCTACATGTGGAATCTAGAAAGAACTCATGGAAACAGATAAAAGGTACAAACTTTCAGTTATAAGGTGAATAAGATGAGAGTATCTAATCTACAGAATGGTGACCTTAGCTAATAAGGCTGTACTATGTACTTAAAGTTGCTAAGAGGGTAAATAGAAGTTCTTCACACACACACACACACACACACACACACCCCTTATAACTATTTAAAGCAATGAATGTGTTAAATAACCTCACAGTAGTGATCATTTTGTAATGTATACACATAACAAATCATTACATGGTACATCTTAAGCTCACATAATGTCATATGTCAATTATATCAATTGACAATATATCAATTATATAAGTTGACAATATGTCAATTATTTCTCAAAAACGTTGAAAAAATCTCTATCATTTATCAGGGTAATTGTGAATTCAAATAAGATAGGTAAACGCCCCTCTATAAAACTTAAACTTTCTAAAAGTCTAAGGAATTATCATGTTAATTTTAAATATTCATGTCAGAACTATACGACATGGAACACTTGTGTGTTGACTGCATTATTTATTAGACATCACCAGTATTTTTTAAAATAAAAAGACCTTGTTTACTTACCTATGAGGGTTGTGAAAGGCTCAGAAGAAATAATATCAGTACAAATGCTTTAATCATGTACAATTATGATTATTTAAAATATCAGTCAAATTCTACCACAAAAAATNACATCACCAGTATTTTTTAAATTAAAAAGACCTTGTTTACTTACCTATGAGGGTTGTAAAAGGCTCAGAAGAAATAATATCAGTACAAATGCTTTAATCATGTACAATTATGATTTTTTAAAATATCAGTCAAATTCTACCACAAAAAATGCTCTCACCACAAAAACTCATTACTAGTACACAGCAACAATTTTTTTTCAAATTATCCTTACATCAACTATTTGAAGCAACCAAAGAATCAGAACTTTGAGGAACACTGTTCTCTAAACTGTATCGTAAGTTATGAAAACACAATGCCATTTGAAAGATATCTACATAACAAATGATCAAAATCCCAGAGACCAATTTCATTAAATAGCTCCTTGTAGCAAAGATTTCATGCGAAAACAATGATGATTTGGAAATACAAGTATGAAATCAGGCTTTCAAAAAGTACATGTAAATTTAATTATCCCTCGAAGTTATTTTCTGAAATGGGCAAAAATACCAGGCATGTGTCATAAATGCTGTATTTCTGCTCAAAGCAGTGATTTAGAGTTGCACAGCTTGCCAAGGCTTGACTTCCTCCGAAAGGCAGAGGGTACAAGGAAAGTAGTCAAGCTGCTCATTATTTAGAATGCTGGCTATAAAATTATCAGCTTCCAATTGTTTGATAGGATGAAATATAAAAACACCACAAAAAATTGGCAGAGAAAAAAAAGATTCAAAGTCCTTCTCCACCTTAAATGGCCTCACTGTATGACCTCTGAAATGGTAATGGGTTATGAAATCAATGTTTTAGCCTACACAAAAGTGTAGGTAGCTGAATTGTCAAGAAGGATGTTGAAACTGTGGCCTAGAAAAAGCACCAACGCTCTAAACAGGTCAGCACAGGAAGCAGAATACACACATGCATCAAACTTGCTCATCATATAGCCTTCAGCAAGAATATCAAATACATTTTAGACACTGCAAATAGTTTCTCAAAACAGAAAACAACCCACCAAGCCACAATGTATGAACACATTAACTAATTCAGAGGCCATCTTTACTCTGCATTTGCAGAGATAATGTTTGTAAAAGGCAAAGATAATTAGGGCATCTTGTATCATCCTGCCATCTCCACCTATTTTCCCAAGCCTGCTGCAGCTCTCTGCACCAATTCCATATAATAAATGCCCGAAATAACCATTAGTCTCCTTTCAGACTCTTAGCATTTCCCTTTAATTGCTAGATTACTGCTTCCCTACACTTCTCTCCTGGAATTTAAGGGTGAGATGAAGAGGGTGGCAGCATCATTGAAGGAAGACACCGCTAGTGCCTCCCTCCACCAAATTTGGCATGCTGGCACAAACCTGGCAGGACTGTGGTCTGAACATGAAAGAAGGTAGGAAATCTATGCCCAAGGAGAACCTTGAACCCAAGTGCAGTCTAGCTGGATTCTCAGAAAAACTTACAACTTTCAATTTCCAAGGTGCAGTTTTGTTCATCCAGTGGGTACCGCCTCAGGTCCATCATGCAGGCAGCTGTGGTTGTAATTCTAGAAAAGAAATATCAGTGATACATGGTGTTAGTTGGTCCATGGCTGAGCTGGAAAAATTAAGTCCCAAAGAAGATAGCACTGGGTCTCAAGGAGCCTGATTTAGCCTATTCTCTAACAAAAAGAGTGCTGTACCTTTGGATAATCATTTTCCCTGGTAGGCCTCATGGTGCTTTGTAAAATAGAGTATACTAAATCAGTATTCTCCCAAGATTTGGTCCATTACCTACCTGGTTCCCCAAATCACCTGGAAGCATTTATTAAACAGGCAGTTTCTATTCTCTGGAAGCTCTTGTGATGGAATGGGGCCATCCCAGGACTCTATTTTACAAGCATGACAGGTGATTGAGAAAATCAATGTGGCTCTCAGTCTTCCACTCATGTTTGTTTTCTCCTTCTTTTCTCAAGATCTTAAAATCAAATTTCCCAACAACCTCGGCTTTGGTCCATCATTTTTGACATTTCTATACAGAGTGTAGTGCTTTGCAAGTGTGTTACTATAGTACACAATAAGCCTTTCATCTGTCACCTAATGTGGTCTGTCCTGAATAATCTTTCTCATAGCCCTTTAGAGAGTTTCCTTCTATTGGCTGGAAAGATTATTTATCTAAAACAGACAGTACGTTTATAATTTATCAGGGAGAGATATATATATGTCTCCAGTGTCTTTATATTTCTCTGTCATCATTTTTCACTAACCTCTCTTTTCACTAATAGAAGACCTACTAGAAAGAGCCAGAAAACATAGTCCTAAGTGATTATCAGTATGCTTTCTGATCAATAAGGCAGAATAATATTATAAAAAATCACACTTTAAAACACAACAGACAAAGGTATGAATCCTAATTCTGCCTCATTAACATTGAGATACACGTCAAGATGGTCAGTATCTCCTAACCAACCTTAGTTTCTTTGTCTGTAAAAAGGGGGCATTTTAATAACAATAACAATTACCTAACAGTTTACGGATGAAGTAATATAATAATTTATGTAAAGAATATAAGAGTACCTACACATAACAGGCCCTTTATATCTGGTAAACAAAACCAAGTGGGAAAACTGGTGTTAAAGTTGATGAACTTTGGCATAGTTTACTCTGAGAGGCACTATCCTTGTGTGTTGGAAACAGAGAAATAAATGCAGCCCTGGCTTGAGAGAAAAAATCCATAGCTAGACCTTTTTCATTAAAAGGTCTCGGGCACTGGGCTTCCCTGATGGCCCGGTGGTTACGAATCTGCCTTCCTATGCAGAGGGTACAGAATTGATCCTCTGCTGGGGAGCTAGGATCCCACATGTCTCATGGCCAAAAAAAGAGAGAGAGAGAGAAAAGACAAGAAAAGGTTTTGAACACAACTTAGACAAGTAGTCCAGGTAGACTGAATCTATGAAATTCCTTGGTCAGGTTTAAACGTCTCATCCTTTGTTGCAGGATGAAACACATATGTTATTGTAAGTAGTTCCTGCCTCTTTAGTTTGATTACTGCTTCATTAAAGTTTGTGCTTTGCTAATTTTTGCTTTCCTATTTAGTCATAAGTGAGCATCCTACGACTGTTGTTCATCTTGGACTCCTTACTCTCCTTTACCCCAGGAGGATTCTCTGCCTCAACTCCTCAGCCATCCGCCTTCTTCAGCATCCATGGCCCCACTGCCCCACTTCCATGTTACTCTAGTATCTTGGTCTCAGTCTCTCCATCTGCCTCCCTACTATTATTCATACAATGGTAAGACATTTTAAAGACACAGATAGGATTCTACCACTCCTCTTCAAAATTTTTAGGTGCTCTTCCAAAAAATTCCCAATCTTGGCTATGACCTACTGTTACCTGAATAACCTAACCTTTTCTTCCCAATATGATCTCATACCAAGTCACCAATCACTATTTCTAGTCTTCACATCTGTTCTCTCTGCCTAGAATATGAATTTCCCCATCCCAATACTCACAAAGCCCTATGTTTTCCTTATCCTTCATCTCAAAATCACCTCTTCTGAAAGGGATTTCTTAAGCAGTCCATCCAAAGTAGCTGCCTTAACTCAAGCTCCATCTTAGCTATTTATTTTCTTCAATAAATTATTACAATCTAAATTATCTTGCTTATTTCTATTTTGTAAGAATGATTTTTCTCAGTAAACTTTAAGCTATTTAAAAGCTAATTTTTTTTCTGTTTATTGTACTGGAATCAAAAGGGATCTGTTGAAAGGATAAAGACATGAATTATAGAATCAAGCACTTGGTTTTGCTGTGCATAAATCTTTTATTGGGGGGATTATTTTATTGCATAATTTCTCTTTTTTAAAACTTACAATATGTCTTATGTTTTAGAGATTCATTTTATATTTTTAACAGTAAAGTAAAACTTAATCTACTTATTAAATTATATAACTAGTTAAAGAGTTTACCCTACTATTAAACTGGTTGTTTCTGCTTTCGATGGGACTGATCAAATGTCTATAATTTATTATTTTATAAATTATAAAAATTATATAAAACTTCAACACTCACATTTGCTCAGAGTTAAAAGAGGTCAATTTATTTTGGTTATGTGATACTTGGCTAAATCTTTCACTAGTCTACTGTCTTTTTTTAACATGTAGATGTAACCTGAATTACCACTAACACAGAGGAACTTGTATTGTGTAGAAGAGAAATTATCAAAGGAAATAAAATTAGCTACCTAGTGGGCATACAAATTCTCATGCTATTTAAGTAAAATAGCAGATACAATCTTCATCTTGATACACTAGAGAAAATTAACTTTGTTTGATAGAATTAGCCCGAAAGACATGAAAGGTACAAGGTCATACATAGGATAAAGAGGGACAGTCATAAATAGATGTCTGACTGTGTAGGTGAGGTGAATTTTACAACTGCTACTATATGCTGTGGTTGACACTTTCTGCTGATGCATATTCAAGGCAACTAACATCTGTGGATACTAGGCTGTGAGCAAGAAAAATAAATTGACTAGTGCTATTGCAGAAGCAATTGGGTTTCTACTTATGCTTTAAAAATGAAGTATTAGGAAAGTGTTTTTCTCACATCAACAACATTCATATTCCCACTGATGTTTCGCTTTTTTTTTTAATATTATAGCATACTTCATAAAGGGCTTCCCTGGTGGCTCCGTGCTAAAGAATCCACCTGCCAATGCAGGAGACAGATGTGGGTTCAATCTCTGGGTTTGGGAAGATCTCCTGGAGAAGGAAATGGCAACCCACTCCAGTATTCTTGCCTGGGAAATCCCATGGACAGAGCCTGGCAGGCCACAGTCTATGGTGTTATAAGAGAGTCAGACATGATTTAGTGACTAGTGACTAAAAAACAACAACTTCATAAAACTAACTAAAAATATATATAAATGTTTTCTAGTTGATATTTATAAGCATTTGTATTTCCTGTTGGGATTAAAATAGAAATTCTGTAGCCAAAATAATCCACTTGGAATCCTGATCATACAGAAAAGGATGAGTGACTAGGGACAAGTCACTTACATTCTCCAGTGCGTGGCTGCTCCTGAAACAGTGAACTAGAAGCCTGCCATATTGCTTTGCTGTGGGATGATAAAAGTAAGAAAAAATTCTGTAACACTAAATGCTCTTCATCTTTTGTTGTTACTCACTGCTAATGAGTAGACACAGTGATAACTCATTTAACCAGTAGCTACTTGGTAGTGGGCATATGTATATGTTTGTATTAATGAAGAAATGTAAAATATTCACACCCTTATAAGTAAAGCAGAGCTATGATATAAATCATATTCCAACATATAAACATTCAAAAAGAGTCATTATATGTGTATATGAAATTCTTATTAACAAATTTTAAGACAAAGTACAGACTGAACTGAACAGACATAACAAGTCTGCATATTTTCTAGGTGTTTTATGAGATCAGAAACCACATCTATTTTTATTTGTATCTCAAAAACCTTGCCAGGTGCTGGCCTATGCCAAGATTAAAATAAAAATAATAATAATAACAACAACATAAACAAAACAGTCAAGGTCACAAGTATTCTCAAACTGAGGATTTTGAAACAATTCTCTAATATAAGTGTCCGATTCAAGTTATTTTAAAAAGTTCTAAAACAAATTTGAAAGTCAAAATTATCCTTACAGAAGAAGCCACGTTGGAATAAATTTTATTCAGAAAAGCTCAATGACCAACATCAAAACATCAAAATCTATTTCTTGGGACACTGATTTATAACAGAGCTACATTTCTCTAAGAATAAGTCAGCAGAATAAATATAATTAATGGGTTTTTCATGAACCTGCCTTTCTGAATCCTGATAAACATCCTTAATGGGCGTTAAATTACTCAGCATCACTACATTTCAAAGAGTCTTTGAAATGTAGCTAATAAGTCATTAGGCAGGTATCCTGGTTAAGTTTTAAGACCATTGGGAAATATATGAAGACAGTCCAGTTTTCAGTCAAAGGAAACAATCAATAATGCCTCCAAAATGAAGATTGAAGGAAATCTTCTATAGTTAAAACTGGAAATGTGTATTCTCTGGGGGGGCTGAGCACTACTGCATGACAAGAGCCACTTTTGGGGAGCACCAATATTCTAATTGGGCTAAGAGATCTTTAGATAAACTTTTTATTCCTCAGCCACTGGGCACAGTTATCCAAAAGATTTATGTCACAAAATAGTGACACAGTGCAGGAAAACTAAATATGTAACGTAGCATAAAAAGTCACTAGAGGCAGCTATAAAATCAAGAAATACAGCTATTCCAGTATTTCATATCAAAGATGTAACAGACATTTTAAAGTGTCATTAACTGAGATTTACTGATGCTAGTATATCATTCCAAGTTTGAATATGACCTAAGATAGTTACTAAGTGATAATAAATGCCTTTGCCCCTCAGCCAATAGGAAATAACTCAGAATCATCAATGTGACACATGGGGTCTTTCAGCAGATTGTTCAAGAGGGGCTTTTAGGAGCTAAAATATATGGTTAAACATGTGCCTTAACATGTGAAAAACTTGTTAGGATTTCAACCAGAGATTATAAAAAAGTGACTCTGAACTTTTACTTTGATCAAGATAACATTCTAGCTGTCTCACCAAAAAAAAAAAAAAAAAAAAAATCAGCATCTTGGCATATTTTTTAAAGAAAATTAGCTGCCTTATCCCCAACTATGTTAAAAAAATAACGTTCTAACTCACTGCATGCTTCTACTTTGTTCAAAATGTACATTTACTTAAACATACAACTTATTTTAATTACAGGGACAAAAAAGGAACCTCTGGGATTAGTAGGCAGCATTAATAGAGAAAAATTAGGATGTTAAAAAGGTCAATTATCAAAAATACATTGATATTTTTGTATGATTAAGTATGTATTATGAAAATACATATTTTTCTAGCTGTAAAATAAACATTAAACATGTCCAACTTTGGGGGGAAATTCCAATTAATTTATTTCAGCACAAAAGTATGAACTGAAATTTTGAAAAGTTCTAAAGAGCTCATCTCAGTCACTTCCCCTGAAAGTACTTAATTTTTTTTTTAATATCTCCAAGAAGACTTGACATTATTTTGTATCTTACAACTAATGTCCTACATATATCCCCTCATATATTCTTGTTTTATTAGAGAAGACAGAACACCTATTGCAGGGGTTAGCTGACCTCAGCTCTGGTATTCTCAATAATAACATATCTCAAATTAATTGATCTCTTACTATGTTCAGACACCATCTAGTGTTACTGAAACATATCTTATTTAACATGAGGAGTGTCCTATCATTATTTCCATTTTACAGATAAGATAATAGAGACACAGAACGGTTGAGTGATTTTCTCCAAAAGTCACAGAGGGAGTAGTCGAGTTGAGATTTAAATCTAGCATGCTAGTCTCTTGAGCCCACAGAGGTAACTACCAGGCTATCACTAACTAGGCAGGTTGACCTTGATGAAGTCATTTAGCTTCTCTGGAGGACTGGCCAATTTCTTAGATCCCAAGTGAGCTTGGAAATTCTACAATGCTGTGAAAATGTATTACATGTTCTATGACCCTATATATTTTGTAATTTTGTTTTACCCACACATTCAAAGACTGTATTTCACAGCTGTTTATTCTGTTTTAGTCAATTATGTAGATTAGCCCACCCCAGACATGCAAACACAGGCTGCTCCCCTAGGAGTCCCACTTAATATTCTCTCCTGATTGAAGGTCTCCCATAGCATTTTTCTTCTAGCCTATGCTTTTGATTTACCTCATAGAGGCCTTCTGCGTAAATTATAAGCTCCAACACGCATGCATAATTGTTTTTAAAAGTTCTTTACAAGTCCTCCTGTAGAGTCACATGGGCTACTATGCTCAACTTTGTAATCACCAAAAAGAGGAAGATTGCTAGCAATCATGCTACCATTTGACAAATCGTGCTTTTCAGACTGGAGCTATTTGTACTCATCTGCAGCTGTTGGCTTTCTGTGACTCCTTGCTCTTTTGGAATCTTATTCTCTGTAAAGATATCATAATAGAGGAAACACGCGTTTCTGCTACAAATTCAAGGATTACAATGAAAGACATTTCCTTAAGCAACATGCCTATGGAATCCAAACAGCAGTATCTCAAAAAATCTCATTCTGTAAGCATATAAATCCTAATCAACCAAAATGATGGTACAGACACACCCATCTGTAGTCAGTCCTGTGTTTATCAAGATTCTCCATATTAGATTCCTGGTGGTCTTATCCACAAACCCTTTGCTTATCTCATAAATGAGAATATCCATTCTTCTTTCTAGATTAAATCTTAAAGGGATTTTGACCCTGAGGGGAAAAAAAACTTTTTTTGTCTCTTTTATTTTTTGATTCACAACCTAACAACTGAAATCTGGCTTCAGATCGCTATAAGAGATTTAATTATACAAGAGCCACTTATCAATGGGAAAGACATATAGCCAGGACTCTAATTATTTCAACAATGATTTCTTTTTAGTTTGTTTTCACAATTTAAAACAGTTTAGATATGCCAGATACTTATTGTTACATTTAATATTTAAAATCGTGTCTTTTTATTTATGATGCCTTAGAGACATACCATTTCAGAATAAGTTTGCCAGTTTTATTCCAGTCCTTTATTTATTTATTAATTAACAAAATGAGAGGCTCACAGCTGCTGATCTACAGCTGGTCGGTGACTGACTGAGGTTATAACCTCAGATAGGTCTGGTGTCACTTCTCCCACATCCCGTCCCATATAATTTTAAACTGTCAGCTACATATGCTAGAGGTCTTCCTTCATTTCTCCAGCTCCACCCTCCACCCTTAACCACCAGACTAGATTGCGTAGACTTCAAAACTTCTCTGACTTCTGGTTGGATTTGGTCAACGAGGAGCAGAGCAGGTGTCTGGGGAGGGGGAAAGTGAGAGTCTGGGAACTGTGCTCCAGACCCCATCCCCAGGAACTTGTGAACAGGTCCCTTGACTATTCCCTCCTCTCGCTCTTGAAGTCTAGGATGCAAGGGAACAGATGGAACCTGCTGATCCTATCTCGGGGGTCGGGGGGAGGGAATAGTTCCTTCTCTTTATAGATTGCCTCCTTCTCTTTGTAAATTATCCTTTTTATTACAAGTCATCTCAAATTATCCCACTTTCACTAAGGCATCTGTTTCCTGTTGTATCCCTGACTGATAGAATGTATTATAGAAATGCATTTAAAATCTGAAGTTTCTCTAGCTAGGCTGTCAAAAAAATTAGAAGCATATTCCATTCCTGGGTACTTTTATCTTAGGATTTTAGGGATATGGGGATGAAGTTTTCCTCGTACTTAAAATGAACTGCCTCCTTCCTACGATTCCAATCTCAGTTAACTGGAGCCCACCCAAAAAGCACTCTCTCTCCATGCCAGCCAAAGCAACCCTTCCTCCCCTACCACTTGTTACTGTCTCGTTTAATTTTATTTCCTTCATAATAAGTATCATAGGACTACCCTGGCAGTCCACTGGTTAAGACTGGACTTCCAATTGTGCTTCCAATGCAGTGAACTCAGGTTCAGTCCCTGGTCAGAGAACTAAGATCCCACTCATTGTGCTGTGTGGCCATTTTTTTTTTTAATACAATAACATGGAGAAAATACTTTTTAAAATACTTATTATTACTGAAAATTAGTCTGTGTATGCATTGGCTTATTCATTACTCTTTGTCTCTCTAGTAGACTCAGAGCCTATGTTAAGCTGGGTTTTTAAAAAGCAGATCCTGAAGGATTGCTCACTAGGGATCACCATCTGTGAAAGCGAGAAGGAGCTGGACAAAGGAAAATGCTGATGCAGGATGCTGGCCCAGCAACATGGACGTTCTGACCAGAGTACTACTGTCAGAGTTACCCACGTGAGACTGAAATGACCTTTAAACCACCTCCCTCTTCCACCATCACTACACATACACACACCTTCCTTGAACAGCTAGCATCTGATGGTTGAGAAAAGGTACACTGGATTAAAAGGTCAGTGGGAAACATGTTCTGAGGTTGGTCCAGCCTCCAACAGGCCCTCTCACACATCTTTCCTGCAGTTCACGGCTGTAACTGCGACCACCTAAACCAGTAGGTAAAAGAGATTTTACTGTTAGTGCTGCTGCTGTTATGTTTCGAACA
>SJYW01015057.1:0-11286 GCA_006410735.1 Raphicerus campestris
GCTCTGAGGCGCCTGCTTACATACATTCCCCTGGCTTCCTTCCTTTCAGAGGTCTTTGTTCTGTTTGATCTCCACAGGACTGGCTCTCCTCTCTGTTTTAACCCTTGAGGAGAAGGGGCCAGGAGAGGGGGGGGAGCTGCCATCAATGGCTTAGCGTTTAAGAGTGCAGACTCCAAGGACTCGCTTGCTGCCTGTGGGCCACTGGACAAGTTATTCACACTCTCTACACCTCAGGCTCCTCACCTGTAGCATGGGAAGGATAATAGCTCCTCTTTCATAGATAAAGTTAGTGCAAATTCAGTGAGATCATTTATGTAAATCATTTGGAACCACACTTGGATCTTCGTAAGTGCTTGATAATGCTGCTGCTGCTAAGTCAGTTCAATCGTGTTCGACTCTGTGCAAGTCCATAGACGGCAGTCCACCAGGCTCCCCCGTCCCTGGAATTCTCCAGGCAAGAACACTGGAGTGGGTTGCCATTTCCTTCTCCAATGCATGAAAGTGAAAAGTGAAAGTGAAGTCGCTCAGTGGTGTCCGACTCTTAGCAACCCCATGGACTGCAGCCTACCAGGCTCCTCCATCTATGGAATTTTCCAGGCAAGAGTACTGGAGTGGGGTGCCATTTCTTCTCTGATAGTTATCTCTTGATAATGCTAAGGATTACATTATCATCAGGTCTTCATTACTGGGTACCAGTGATTTGCGAGGAGGAATTTTCTCAAATTCTCACAGTGGTCCTGGGCCGTAGAGTGTGCATGCTCATTGTGCAGATGGGAAAAGTGAAGGAGAGCCAGTGAGTGATTTGCCTGCTGCCTCACCTTCACAGAAGGTCAAAGCTGGGATCTGAACCCAGGTCTGTGTCTGTGTCTCCCCCTCCACATTCCACCCTGTCTCTCTGGGTGAGCAGGGCCAAATTAGGTAGGACCTTCGAAGATAGACAGTTTAGTGAGAGTGGCAGCCTCTCTCAAATTAGGTAGGACCTTCGAAGATAAACAGTTTAGTGAGAGCTAGCAGCCTTGATGTTTCTCTGACCTATACAGCCTGAGATATCCTCTGGGGCAGCCTGTCCTTCACACTGTCATCCCATTGCCTTCCATTCTCAGTCGTAATTCCAGTAGAAAGCAAGTGTGGCCTCTGCATCTCTTAGCAGAATATATAGGAAAAGGTTACTGATAACTCATTCAGTGATTCCCTCATTCACACTTATTTACTGAATCATTCATTACATTACATTCACCCACTCTACTCACACATTCACCCATTCCCCTGTCTCTCACATTTACTCTCTTCATCAATCAAAATGCTATTAAAAAAGCAATGGCTCACTTAGTGGTTAAACTGAAGACAAATTAGTGAAGATGTAAGTCTCCCGAGGCATAAAGTACTCTGTGTGCTCCCCGTCCACTATCTAATGTGATACTCACAGAGCCCAGGATAGGTGACTTAATGCTGTTCTCATGTTATAGACAGGAGATATGAAGCCAGGATGGGCCCAGGACATGCCTCAGGCCACATAGGGACCTTGTGAGGGAGCCGGGGTAAATTAAATCCCGTCACTTGTCTCCCATTCAGGACTCCTTCCACTAGAGAACACTGACCTCTGATTCATAATCCATAATTAGAATGTGTGGACACATTGCCTATATTTGTAGATAAAAATATGTGCCTGTATCTGTACATTTGTGCATATCTTCATGTATCATCTGTGATTAGAAACATGCCTATCTGCAAAAGAAGAGTGAATCAGTTGCTCGTCTGCACTCCCACAAATCTAAGTGTTTCCTTTTGCTGCTGTCACCATTTCCCTCACTGGACGGGCTGTGTCTTGAGAACATGCCACCCCAGTACCCAGCATGGGCCGTGAACACTGTAGTTACCAGTAGATGTTTGTTGAATGAACAAGTCAATGTCTGAGTGAGTTGAGTGATTGTCTTTGACAAATTGGGATGCTGTATGAGGCCTGTGACAAGCCCCAAACAGAGAATTAAAGCACAAGTCTCTACAGTTTTGGAGCATAAGCCATGCTTTTTGTCGAATAATTACCCTCCTTTTGAGAAACAGCTCCTGGCACCTGATGATTGAATTAATAAAGTTAAATCACTGGCCCTGGTAGAGTTTGAACGAATAACCATGGGACCCCAAGTGACCATGCAAATTGAGCTGCCCATCCTAGGCTTGGTGCTATCTGATCTACCAGCCCCTAACATTGGACAGACAGTAACAGCACTCCAGCACCAAAGAGCAGTGTTATATTCAAAGTCACTCTAGAGCAGGTCCTGAAAGCAAAAGTGAGTTAGAGAGGGCACAAACTCACGGCTACTCCCTTCACATTGCTTCCTCTCCCTCAGCTCACTCCTAGGTCCTTGTAGTGAGTCCCAATAACCAGTTTATTGAAGAAGAAAAAACCCAGGAGCATGATTTGCAGATGATACTGTCTGATAAGCAGGAACTAACTGAAAGTTAACAGCCCTACTGAAATGTGACCCTGATGGGAGGTAAGGAAGGGAGGAGACATAACTTGGAGCTGTGCATCTGGTTGATCTCTTAATTCAGAAAGTGTCCTACCCAGGGATCTGATCAATGCCAATTAACAGTCTTGTCAGATTGTCAGATGCTGGGAAGGAACAAGATTGGAGAACTGGTAGCAATAACAAGGAGGCAGCAGAATACGTGGAGAGTGCTTATTATAAGACATAGTCTAATTGCTTTGCTTACATGTATATGAGGAGTAAGTGAATGGATCTTTTGGAATGGGCTGAGTGTGAGAATATTTGTGTTGCATGAGAATGGTTACTACTGGGAACATGATGACCCAGCCTGTGGGGATACGTCAACCTCTTTAGACATCCCAGTGCTTGTTAGATGAGCCAATGATCAAAACTACCATTGTAGAAGGGATGGATGTTACTCAGGGGTTTGACATGGATTTACCTTCTCATGGGTTGATTTGGCTACCAACACTGTTGAGTGCCCAATTTCTCAACAGTAGAAACCCCAATATGTCACCATTTCCTAGGAGACCAACAAGTCCTTGGATGACAGAGGGATTACAATGGAACTGTTCCATCAGGGACTGGGCATCAATTTGTCCTTATGGAAATAACCACATATTCTGGAATGGATTTGCCTCCCCTGGTGCTTTTACCAGAACCATCATCCTTGGATTTTCTAATTACTTTATACACTTTGTACATCTTTGAAATATCCTATACAATATTTCTTCTGGTCAAGAACACATTTCACAGTGAAAGAGGTAAGACAAATGGTCTAATGACAAGGGCTTTACCTGTTTGTATCACATAACCATCACCCATAAGCAATTGCCTTTGCAGAAGAGTGGGATGGCCTACAAAACATTTCAATCTAGTGACAGGAAACAACATTTTGTGAAGTCTGAAGGCCATTCTGCAGAGTTTAGCATATTCTGTAAATCAATAACTAATATATGATGCTCTTTCTCCCATAAATAGAATACATAGGTCTGAAAACTAAAGGATAGAAGAGGGAATGACACTTCTCATCACTTCACTTAGTTAAACAATTTTGATTCACAGGAAGTTGAGACTTCTACCTGGCCATTTGGAGTTCTTCATGACACTGAAGCAATAGGCAAGAAAGGCAGGGGCGGGGGGTCAGTTCACTATGTGACTGGGATGAGTGATCCCAACTACCAAGGGGAAATAGGGAGTCTATCTGCCTCACAGTGGGGTAGGGAAGAGCATATTTAGAACCCAGGAGATTCACTGCATGACCCTAGCACTACCATGTCCAATGGCAAAAGGTCAATGCAGATTATGATTTCACACAGTCATTGTGGAGGCAACCTCTAGGGTCTCACACAAGTTAATTCTACAAAGCATGCTCAGGATTGCCGGACCCACTAGAGAGGGCTTAATGTACCTTATATTTGAGTCCCAGGAAATTCCTTTGGTACCTTCATCCACATCATACTCAGTGATAATCCAAAGATTATCCAAATGATACAATAGCCATACACACACAGGACATGGTGGTTCAATGTACAACCTAATTCAAAGCCTGCAGCATATCTAGAATAGGTTGCAAGGTAGGTAGAAAAAAGGGTATCACCCAAAATTCGTGGACTTGAAGCTGGAGATAGTAGGTGAAAAGATCTGGGTTAATCTCCATTTGGAAAATGGATGAATGGCAATTATACATGAATTAATAGAATTATGTTGGACTAAGGCATTTTTGAAAGTGTAAGTCTGGAGAAATAAAAGTGTTGTCCCCCTCACTTTGTTTTCACAAATGGTTGGTCTCTAGTTGTTATCTCTTGTTCTTTTCCTCCCTCCTTTCTTTCCTTTCCCTCTCTCCCATTCCTCACCCCTCCCCCCAACTCAGCACTCATTCTATCTTGTTTATTCAATTCAGGTGAAATGTTACTGTAGGTCTTGTATTAATGCAGAAGGAAAGGGCAGATGGAGTTGTGGGTAATCAACCACAAGGGAGTGAAAATTGGTCCTTGTGGTGGACAAAAATTCCCCCAAATCTTTCACCATAGTTTGTGTCCCCCTAAAGCTCAACCTTATTGAAGAATCTTACTCTTTAGCATTTAATTTCTGTTATTGGGTTTTCTTGAGTTTCACAAGAGCAACAATGAGGAAGACACAGAAAATGTATGTAAAATCAGCACTATAAAACCATGGTGAATAGATGGCTGTGATTAGAAGACTTCCTCAGTGTCTCAGAGTGTCGTCTGGGCTTTGAGAATTAAAAATCGCTTTTATTTAATTCTACAAAAGTTATTCAATTGATCTTTCAGTCAATCACTGAAGAGCGCTTATTATAAGAATGCTGATGATACCTGAATNATGGAACTGTTCCATCAGGGACTGGGCATCAATTTGTCCTTATGGAAATAACCACATATTCTGGAATGGATTTGCCTCCCCTGGTGCTTTTACCAGAACCATCATCCTTGGATTTTCTAATTACTTTATACACTTTGTACATCTTTGAAATATCCTATACAATATTTCTTCTGGTCAAGAACACATTTCACAGTGAAAGAGGTAAGACAAATGGTCTAATGACAAGGGCTTTACCTGTTTGTATCACATAACCATCACCCATAAGCAATTGCCTTTGCAGAAGAGTGGGATGGCCTACAAAACATTTCAATCTAGTGACAGGAAACAACATTTTGTGAAGTCTGAAGGCCATTCTGCAGAGTTTAGCATATTCTGTAAATCAATAACTAATATATGATGCTCTTTCTCCCATAAATAGAATACATAGGTCTGAAAACTAAAGGATAGAAGAGGGAATGACACTTCTCATCACTTCACTTAGTTAAACAATTTTGATTCACAGGAAGTTGAGACTTCTACCTGGCCATTTGGAGTTCTTCATGACACTGAAGCAATAGGCAAGAAAGGCAGGGGCGGGGGGTCAGTTCACTATGTGACTGGGATGAGTGATCCCAACTACCAAGGGGAAATAGGGAGTCTATCTGCCTCACAGTGGGGTAGGGAAGAGCATATTTAGAACCCAGGAGATTCACTGCATGACCCTAGCACTACCATGTCCAATGGCAAAAGGTCAATGCAGATTATGATTTCACACAGTCATTGTGGAGGCAACCTCTAGGGTCTCACACAAGTTAATTCTACAAAGCATGCTCAGGATTGCCGGACCCACTAGAGAGGGCTTAATGTACCTTATATTTGAGTCCCAGGAAATTCCTTTGGTACCTTCATCCACATCATACTCAGTGATAATCCAAAGATTATCCAAATGATACAATAGCCATACACACACAGGACATGGTGGTTCAATGTACAACCTAATTCAAAGCCTGCAGCATATCTAGAATAGGTTGCAAGGTAGGTAGAAAAAAGGGTATCACCCAAAATTCGTGGACTTGAAGCTGGAGATAGTAGGTGAAAAGATCTGGGTTAATCTCCATTTGGAAAATGGATGAATGGCAATTATACATGAATTAATAGAATTATGTTGGACTAAGGCATTTTTGAAAGTGTAAGTCTGGAGAAATAAAAGTGTTGTCCCCCTCACTTTGTTTTCACAAATGGTTGGTCTCTAGTTGTTATCTCTTGTTCTTTTCCTCCCTCCTTTCTTTCCTTTCCCTCTCTCCCATTCCTCACCCCTCCCCCCAACTCAGCACTCATTCTATCTTGTTTATTCAATTCAGGTGAAATGTTACTGTAGGTCTTGTATTAATGCAGAAGGAAAGGGCAGATGGAGTTGTGGGTAATCAACCACAAGGGAGTGAAAATTGGTCCTTGTGGTGGACAAAAATTCCCCCAAATCTTTCACCATAGTTTGTGTCCCCCTAAAGCTCAACCTTATTGAAGAATCTTACTCTTTAGCATTTAATTTCTGTTATTGGGTTTTCTTGAGTTTCACAAGAGCAACAATGAGGAAGACACAGAAAATGTATGTAAAATCAGCACTATAAAACCATGGTGAATAGATGGCTGTGATTAGAAGACTTCCTCAGTGTCTCAGAGTGTCGTCTGGGCTTTGAGAATTAAAAATCGCTTTTATTTAATTCTACAAAAGTTATTCAATTGATCTTTCAGTCAATCACTGAAGAGCGCTTATTATAAGAATGCTGATGATACCTGAATGGATACCCAGCAGCTGGTTAAAAATGTTCTTATATCATTTTTAAGAAATTAATT
The DNA here is from genome assembly GCA_006410735.1 of Raphicerus campestris. Lineage (NCBI taxonomy): Eukaryota > Metazoa > Chordata > Mammalia > Artiodactyla > Bovidae > Raphicerus > Raphicerus campestris. The sequence continues at coordinate 6,666 of SJYW01015057.1, forward strand.
TAAAACTTCATGTTTTACTTTTGCTGAAAAATAAGTTTTGAATAGTATTTTAAAATATTGGTTATACTGCTATTATCACATAGCTATATAAATTGCTGATTTACATATGTAATTTGATACATTACAATGTAAATGTTACATTTAAAGCTGATCAGCAAATAAAGTTGCTCATAGCATCTTAAATTGTTAAACTTTAAATATTTTAGTCATTATAAACCCTATATTGAGTAAAAATCTTTTTCTGTATAAAAGTACAAATATACATTATACATTAAATAGGTGCACAGTATATTTGTGGTATTCAAATTTTATGGGGGTATTCAAATTTTAGACAAAAATGTCTAAAAAAGCTTGTGGTGATAATGAAAAAATAGATGGAGAAATTGTTTTTGGAGCTCTTCCCACTCCTAGCCAAATGGGAAATATTAATACATGATATATTCAAGAATTATTTGGAATTTAATGATAATACTATAGGAGTTCATTTATTACAGTAGTGGCCTTCAAGCTAATAAAGGTGATGAAAACATGAACCATAGTCTGTCTCCATTTCCCCTGGCACTCCCTCTTTTTTAGTTCTGGCCATTCCCCATTTGCCTTGAACCAGATTTGATCTCTTCCTCCCTGCCTCACTTGCCTTCCATCTTTATACCTGAGGTAGTGAGAAAAAACCCATCATTTTCCAAAGTCTAAGCCTTGTAGGAAAGAGGTGGGGAGCCCTGCAAACCCAGTGGTCTGTGAAGGGAAGGTAAGTGTGAAGGTCAGAGTTCTTCATGACTATGATTCACTCTTATCAAGCACTTTAAACTCACTTTTTATTAGAATCACAGTCTCCAAGTTCCTTGCCACCCCTCACCATTACCCCCTTACATTACCCCCCATTTTCAGATGGACATCACCTGGGAGTCTCAGGGCACCCTGGACATAGTACCCACCTGCTATAGAATCCTTCCTAGGTCTAAGCTGCCTTTGACCTTGCCTACTTCTCCCAGGAACTATCCAACCCCTGAGGCGACCATGGCCTATGGAATCAAAGCTTCTAGTGAAGAAGAGCTCAACATCTCCACAGCAAAAGCAGGTCTTGATTCATGACAACAGGCAAGGAACTTCCTTGCTGCTGGTGCAGCTTTTTCTTTAGATTCTGTTCCCTAAGCAATAAGCCTTGTTTCTTTATTGCTTTTAGTCTTAAGAGGGGAAAGGCAGCTATTACTAGAGTTTCATTGTCTGTGAGACTCTGTCCCAGATTAGGGGTCTGGTATATTGTCACCCTGCTTATTTAACTTATATGCAGAGTATATCATGAGAAATGCTGGGCTGGAAGAAGCATAAGCTGGAATCAAGATTGCCAGGAGAAATATCAATAACCTCAGATACGCAGATGACACCATCCTTATGGCAGAAAGTGAAGAACTAAAAAGCTTCTTGATGAAAATGAAAGGAGAGTGAAAATGTTGGCTTAAAGCTCAACATTCAGAAAATGAAGATCATGGCATCTGGTCCCTTCACTTCATGGGAAAAAGATGGGGAAACAGTGGAAACAGTGTCAAACTTTATTTTTGGGGGCTCCAAAATCACTGCAGATGGTGATTGCAGCCATGAAATTAAAAGACACTTACTTCTTGGAAGGAAAGCTATGACCAACCTAGGTAGCATATTCAAAAGCAGAGACATCACTTTGCCAACAAAGGNAATAACTAATATATGATGCTCTTTCTCCCATAAATAGAATACATAGGTCTGAAAACTAAAGGATAGAAGAGGGAATGACACTTCTCATCACTTCACTTAGTTAAACAATTTTGATTCACAGGAAGTTGAGACTTCTACCTGGCCATTTGGAGTTCTTCATGACACTGAAGCAATAGGCAAGAAAGGCAGGGGCGGGGGGTCAGTTCACTATGTGACTGGGATGAGTGATCCCAACTACCAAGGGGAAATAGGGAGTCTATCTGCCTCACAGTGGGGTAGGGAAGAGCATATTTAGAACCCAGGAGATTCACTGCATGACCCTAGCACTACCATGTCCAATGGCAAAAGGTCAATGCAGATTATGATTTCACACAGTCATTGTGGAGGCAACCTCTAGGGTCTCACACAAGTTAATTCTACAAAGCATGCTCAGGATTGCCGGACCCACTAGAGAGGGCTTAATGTACCTTATATTTGAGTCCCAGGAAATTCCTTTGGTACCTTCATCCACATCATACTCAGTGATAATCCAAAGATTATCCAAATGATACAATAGCCATACACACACAGGACATGGTGGTTCAATGTACAACCTAATTCAAAGCCTGCAGCATATCTAGAATAGGTTGCAAGGTAGGTAGAAAAAAGGGTATCACCCAAAATTCGTGGACTTGAAGCTGGAGATAGTAGGTGAAAAGATCTGGGTTAATCTCCATTTGGAAAATGGATGAATGGCAATTATACATGAATTAATAGAATTATGTTGGACTAAGGCATTTTTGAAAGTGTAAGTCTGGAGAAATAAAAGTGTTGTCCCCCTCACTTTGTTTTCACAAATGGTTGGTCTCTAGTTGTTATCTCTTGTTCTTTTCCTCCCTCCTTTCTTTCCTTTCCCTCTCTCCCATTCCTCACCCCTCCCCCCAACTCAGCACTCATTCTATCTTGTTTATTCAATTCAGGTGAAATGTTACTGTAGGTCTTGTATTAATGCAGAAGGAAAGGGCAGATGGAGTTGTGGGTAATCAACCACAAGGGAGTGAAAATTGGTCCTTGTGGTGGACAAAAATTCCCCCAAATCTTTCACCATAGTTTGTGTCCCCCTAAAGCTCAACCTTATTGAAGAATCTTACTCTTTAGCATTTAATTTCTGTTATTGGGTTTTCTTGAGTTTCACAAGAGCAACAATGAGGAAGACACAGAAAATGTATGTAAAATCAGCACTATAAAACCATGGTGAATAGATGGCTGTGATTAGAAGACTTCCTCAGTGTCTCAGAGTGTCGTCTGGGCTTTGAGAATTAAAAATCGCTTTTATTTAATTCTACAAAAGTTATTCAATTGATCTTTCAGTCAATCACTGAAGAGCGCTTATTATAAGAATGCTGATGATACCTGAATGGATACCCAGCAGCTGGTTAAAAATGTTCTTATATCATTTTTAAGAAATTAATTTAAAACTTCATGTTTTACTTTTGCTGAAAAATAAGTTTTGAATAGTATTTTAAAATATTGGTTATACTGCTATTATCACATAGCTATATAAATTGCTGATTTACATATGTAATTTGATACATTACAATGTAAATGTTACATTTAAAGCTGATCAGCAAATAAAGTTGCTCATAGCATCTTAAATTGTTAAACTTTAAATATTTTAGTCATTATAAACCCTATATTGAGTAAAAATCTTTTTCTGTATAAAAGTACAAATATACATTATACATTAAATAGGTGCACAGTATATTTGTGGTATTCAAATTTTATGGGGGTATTCAAATTTTAGACAAAAATGTCTAAAAAAGCTTGTGGTGATAATGAAAAAATAGATGGAGAAATTGTTTTTGGAGCTCTTCCCACTCCTAGCCAAATGGGAAATATTAATACATGATATATTCAAGAATTATTTGGAATTTAATGATAATACTATAGGAGTTCATTTATTACAGTAGTGGCCTTCAAGCTAATAAAGGTGATGAAAACATGAACCATAGTCTGTCTCCATTTCCCCTGGCACTCCCTCTTTTTTAGTTCTGGCCATTCCCCATTTGCCTTGAACCAGATTTGATCTCTTCCTCCCTGCCTCACTTGCCTTCCATCTTTATACCTGAGGTAGTGAGAAAAAACCCATCATTTTCCAAAGTCTAAGCCTTGTAGGAAAGAGGTGGGGAGCCCTGCAAACCCAGTGGTCTGTGAAGGGAAGGTAAGTGTGAAGGTCAGAGTTCTTCATGACTATGATTCACTCTTATCAAGCACTTTAAACTCACTTTTTATTAGAATCACAGTCTCCAAGTTCCTTGCCACCCCTCACCATTACCCCCTTACATTACCCCCCATTTTCAGATGGACATCACCTGGGAGTCTCAGGGCACCCTGGACATAGTACCCACCTGCTATAGAATCCTTCCTAGGTCTAAGCTGCCTTTGACCTTGCCTACTTCTCCCAGGAACTATCCAACCCCTGAGGCGACCATGGCCTATGGAATCAAAGCTTCTAGTGAAGAAGAGCTCAACATCTCCACAGCAAAAGCAGGTCTTGATTCATGACAACAGGCAAGGAANAGCTGCCTTTGACCTTGCCTACTTCTCCCAGGAACTATCCAACCCCTGAGGCGACCATGGCCTATGGAATCAAAGCTTCTAGTGAAGAAGAGCTCAACATCTCCACAGCAAAAGCAGGTCTTGATTCATGACAACAGGCAAGGAACTTCCTTGCTGCTGGTGCAGCTTTTTCTTTAGATTCTGTTCCCTAAGCAATAAGCCTTGTTTCTTTATTGCTTTTAGTCTTAAGAGGGGAAAGGCAGCTATTACTAGAGTTTCATTGTCTGTGAGACTCTGTCCCAGATTAGGGGTCTGGTATATTGTCACCCTGCTTATTTAACTTATATGCAGAGTATATCATGAGAAATGCTGGGCTGGAAGAAGCATAAGCTGG
>SJYW01015060.1:0-20345 GCA_006410735.1 Raphicerus campestris
TTGCGTGCCCTGGAGAAGCCTAGCTCTGTGCCTCCTCTCCTCCTCGTAGCTTAGCCGGGCACGTCCCCTGAGGGAAGTCGCACTGCCGTTCTCTTCCGCTGCATTTCCTCACTTACAGCCTGAAGGTTCTGGACCAGGTGATCGCCACGGCCCTGTGGTAGTCCCTAATGCTGCCAGCAGTACCTGGCTGTCTTCTCCTTCCACGCACAAGCAGCATTGAACTCTCTGCCCCCTTGTGATTGTGTGGGACCAAAAACTAGTTCCAGCTAAGGGGCCGTGAATGGGAGTGCCCAGTTCCGCTGAGGATGACACGTCTAGTCACAGGACCCTCTGAGGTTCTCCGCTCTTCCTTGTCACAGTGGCGGCTGCCCTGCAGCCCCGGCCCTGCAGGAAGAACCCTGTGGAGCAGAGTCCTCAGTGCCCCACGGTGGATGTGAGCATGAGTGACAAATAAGCTCCCATTTTAAACCACCCATAAAGTGGGGCTGGTTGTTACCGCATCATAACCCACCCATCCTGAATTGATTGTTACAGGGACCTTCTCACCAGACAGTAGGGAAGACAGTAGGAACTCACGTTTGAACTCACTATGGTCTTGAATGTATGCTGTGGATTTGCATCCTGGCTCCACACCCTACTAGCAGTGTGATCTTGTGCCAGTTGCTTCTCCTCTGAATTTCCATTTCTTGGTATGTGAAATGGGGATAATGCTATTGATTGTCTTACTGAGCTAGTGTAAAGATTAAGGAGATTTTGCATATAACACATTGTAGAAAATGGCAAAGAGTAGGATAATTCTTATTATTCTACTTTTAACACTGTGAATCAATGGTTTCATCATCTTTCTGTATTTTCTGTTGTGGCCATTGAGGCAAAATGCATTTATAAGAAATTCACCAATGGATAGTAGCTTAGAGAGTAATAGGACCTATACCTTAGCCCTTTTAAGACCAGCAGCTTCTAATGGGAATTGGAGGCTTGAAACCATTAGTGTGAGATCATTACATTTTAGTCAGCCCATTCCAAAGACAGGAGTCAAATCCATTAAGCAAATCTGAAGTAATCCTCTCATAAGTAGCCATCGTCCAACTCGTGATATTTTTCAACAAATACCTCTTTGGGAAAAGAGATTATGTATGTTTCACCTTGGATCTTGCAAATCTATGTCATACTTTGTGTCTTTAAAGCTTTCCAACAAACATTAAATTGATTATACAGTAAAGGCAATATCTCATTTTGAATATTTACCAGAAAACCCCCATAGAATGAGCATAATGAGAAAAATAATGAAGCAGTAATTATAATTCTCAAGGCTAATAATCTTAATAATAATTTATACTTAAACAGCTCTATACATAAGGAGATTTCAAAGGTTTATAAATATTAAGTAAGTTCTGTATGCCTTACAGTTCCTGAAACAATGCCTTGAACCTAACATTCCTGAAACATTCACTCATCATCAGTGTTACTCATCTTATTTTACAAGTAGATAAACTAAGGCAAAGAAAATATGCCTGGAGTCACATAACCCTTGGCCTAGTATCTGTACCTCTAATCAACACAATTCAGATTCCATCCTGGAATAATCTATGTTGCTTTCTATAGGGGAGTCCCATTGTATTACTCTAACTGCTATCACTGGTTCATGTGATATGACCAGGGACTTGATTTAGAGTCATGATCTCTATGTGAAAACAATTAGAATTAAGATGATAGGTGTTTGCAGGATGTGGTCTGTCCTCAGTGGATGTGCAAGGGGAGTTTCATGTTGGATCCTTGGCGCAACATATCCAAAAGGTTTGCTTAAGCTGGAAGTTCACTGCCAATCATGCCCACCTCTGCAAGAGATGAGCCAGAGCCCATCACAAGCTGCAGTTCCTGCTCACAGTTTGTGTAAGCCTTTTTTTTCCCTCCTATTCCATTGTGCTCATTCACACATGATATCCCAAAACAGTTAAGTAAAATGAGGGATATTATATCTGTCACACATGAGAAAGCTGCAGTTATGGATTCACTTACTGCATTCATTGCTTTCTGGACTCTGGAGTCCCCTGGGTATTACAACAAATCTACATGGTAGCCCCCCATTTCATATTCTGTGTGAGACTCTCTAGTGAGGCCAGCATGTATGTAAAAGGTTCATGATTATTGTTGTTAATTTTTTTCACTGTTATAGCTCAAATGAATCAGCCTTAACTCATGGTAACAGTAAGGGCCGCACTGGCCAAGTACATTACCGTAATCTATTGTTGAAATAGTTCCTGCCTTCTGAATTAATGCCAAAGCGTAGGCAACAGAGCCGACACATAACAGAGGCCCAGAAGCCACTGTTTCCCTCTGATGCTTTCTGGGAGATCCATCCCTCCTAATTTTTCCATATTCAGTTGAAGACAGCCCTCTGATTCTTGTGGGCTTGCATGATGACAAAATGAAGCAGTCATTGGTTCCTGTAAGTGTGCATTGTCCCCGGATGCAGCTGTGATACAACTTGTGCTGTCTACCCTCGCTGGCCATGCGTACCGATGGCTCTTTGATTTATGGTCTCAGGGCTCTGCTTGGAGAAGAGCTGGGAGCTATTTGCACCTTCCTGTGTGTAATGCCAAGTGAAAAGCTTTTGTTCAGAGAACTGCTGGCCCCTTGGATGTCCAGGACAGGGCTTATCTGACAGTTTCTGGGCTCCCACCTCTGACCTGTGAGGCCTGGTATATAGTAAGCACTCAACTAACATTAGCTGTTATTATTATTATTGATTTTGTCATGATTCTCTTCATGCTGCTTTTACTATTCTCCTTCTGTTCACTATGGAAACCGCAAACAGGGCTCCTGCTTGGATGTATTTAATGTGTGTGTGTGCTCCCTTTAATCACCCATCATTCAATTCTCTGAAGGTTCTTTTCACTTGAATGATCAGTAATCAAACAAATTATATATTTATGATATCCATTTGCACTTTTATTTATGAACCCATAGTGTCAGGGACTGTCTAGTTCTAAGACCAAGTTTTCCTTCTTTGCACAGAGTAAATGCTCAATAAATACTGTTGAATGTATAAATCAGTAAATGAANGGTCACGAAAAAGTCAAACATGACTTAGTGACTAAACAACAGCAAAAATAAATCAGCATGATTAGTAATACTGAAACAAGTAATGTAGCTCTGTTTTTTTCTCTCTGTTGTATCTTTCATGATTTCCTAAATATGGTAACTAGGCAATTCCGTGTTATAAAAGTAAATGTTTGCTTTTTGCACTTGGAGTATGCAATTATTCCCCCCCAAACCATCACTCTTCATCAAGATGTATGTACCTACCTAAACTTTCTTGAAATTCTAAACATTCCTCCAGCATCCTAAATTTTTATAAGCTCTTGATCAAGTAGCCTTCTGGTCTTAAGCCCACCTTTAGGAAATTCAGTGTTGAGTTGGTCAAAAGACATAAATGCTCCTCTGATTTTGAATGCTTTAAAGGGTCTGGACGGTTCAGCTGAGAAGACTAGTTTGATGTTGTATAAATTTATTTCTGTCGATCGTTTCTGTACCTACTCCGCCTATTTCAGTAGCATAGCTTTATCCTGATGTTCTTAATTTTAAAAAATCTTTCCATTTGCAGCATTCTACAGGAATGTGATTGTCAGATAATAACAGCTAACACCCATGTAGTCAGTATGGGTCAACATCTTAGAAGATGTTCATAAAAGGTGTTATGAGTTCTAAGAGAAAAATCACACCCTGATGGGTCTTAGGGAAGATTTCATGTAAGAAGTGACATTGGTTAGGATATACACTCCCTGTGTGACTTTTACCCTTAAGCAGAACTATCGTCATTTTTATATTAACTGACAAAGAGGTTCCAGTGAGAAATCTGAGCTTGTGCTGAGTGTCCGGTAATGAGGTTAGAGTTGTAGGAAACTGCCTTGAGCAGCCTCTAGGAGCATCACAGCTCAGTGCAGGCTTAGGCTAGAGCCCCGATTCATATACTGCTCTGCCATCGCCTCCTGGGGCACACCAACAGACCTGTTTCACCCTCAGTTTCATTATCTGTAAAACGAGGACAGTAGCAGTTTCAAGTTCATGGGGTGGTTGAGACAAGAGTGATTTCAGTGGAACCCCAGGGGTTGTGAATGCATCCTAAAACTTTCGAAGGAAAAGGCTACTGATAAGGCGTCACTTCCTGCCCTTCTGTCACAAATAACGGTGACTTTTCTTGGTTTACTTTTAGCTCAGTGTGTTTCATGGCCGAGCAGTGGTAAACTGGAGACAGTCATTACAGGAAATGAGTTCACACAAGGATGTGCTGGAGAAGTTGCGTGCCCTGGAGAAGCCTAGCTCTGTGCCTCCTCTCCTCCTCGTAGCTTAGCCGGGCACGTCCCCTGAGGGAAGTCGCACTGCCGTTCTCTTCCGCTGCATTTCCTCACTTACAGCCTGAAGGTTCTGGACCAGGTGATCGCCACGGCCCTGTGGTAGTCCCTAATGCTGCCAGCAGTACCTGGCTGTCTTCTCCTTCCACGCACAAGCAGCATTGAACTCTCTGCCCCCTTGTGATTGTGTGGGACCAAAAACTAGTTCCAGCTAAGGGGCCGTGAATGGGAGTGCCCAGTTCCGCTGAGGATGACACGTCTAGTCACAGGACCCTCTGAGGTTCTCCGCTCTTCCTTGTCACAGTGGCGGCTGCCCTGCAGCCCCGGCCCTGCAGGAAGAACCCTGTGGAGCAGAGTCCTCAGTGCCCCACGGTGGATGTGAGCATGAGTGACAAATAAGCTCCCATTTTAAACCACCCATAAAGTGGGGCTGGTTGTTACCGCATCATAACCCACCCATCCTGAATTGATTGTTACAGGGACCTTCTCACCAGACAGTAGGGAAGACAGTAGGAACTCACGTTTGAACTCACTATGGTCTTGAATGTATGCTGTGGATTTGCATCCTGGCTCCACACCCTACTAGCAGTGTGATCTTGTGCCAGTTGCTGCTCCTCTGAATTTCCATTTCTTGGTATGTGAAATGGGGATAATGCTATTGATTGTCTTACTGAGCTAGTGTAAAGATTAAGGAGATTTTGCATATAACACATTGTAGAAAATGGCAAAGAGTAGGATAATTCTTATTATTCTACTTTTAACACTGTGAATCAATGGTTTCATCATCTTTCTGTATTTTCTGTTGTGGCCATTGAGGCAAAATGCATTTATAAGAAATTCACCAATGGATAGTAGCTTAGAGAGTAATAGGACCTATACCTTAGCCCTTTTAAGACCAGCAGCTTCTAATGGGAATTGGAGGCTTGAAACCATTAGTGTGAGATCATTACATTTTAGTCAGCCCATTCCAAAGACAGGAGTCAAATCCATTAAGCAAATCTGAAGTAATCCTCTCATAAGTAGCCATCGTCCAACTCGTGATATTTTTCAACAAATACCTCTTTGGGAAAAGAGATTATGTATGTTTCACCTTGGATCTTGCAAATCTATGTCATACTTTGTGTCTTTAAAGCTTTCCAACAAACATTAAATTGATTATACAGTAAAGGCAATAGCTCATTTTGAATATTTACCAGAAAACCCCCATAGAATGAGCATAATGAGAAAAATAATGAAGCAGTAATTATAATTCTCAAGGCTAATAATCTTAATAATAATTTATACTTAAACAGCTCTATACATAAGGAGATTTCAAAGGTTTATAAATATTAAGTAAGTTCTGTATGCCTTACAGTTCCTGAAACAATGCCTTGAACCTAACATTCCTGAAACATTCACTCATCATCAGTGTTACTCATCTTATTTTACAAGTAGATAAACTAAGGCAAAGAAAATATGCCTGGAGTCACATAACCCTTGGCCTAGTATCAGTACCTCTAATCAACACAATTCAGATTCCATCCTGGAATAATCTATGTTGCTTTCTATAGGGGAGTCCCATTGTATTACTCTAACTGCTATCACTGGTTCATGTGATATGACCAGGGACTTGATTTAGAGTCATGATCTCTATGTGAAAACAATTAGAATTAAGATGATAGGTGTTTGCAGGATGTGGTCTGTCCTCAGTGGATGTGCAAGGGGAGTTTCATGTTGGATCCTTGGCGCAACATATCCAAAAGGTTTGCTTAAGCTGGAAGTTCACTGCCAATCATGCCCACCTCTGCAAGAGATGAGCCAGAGCCCATCACAAGCTGCAGTTCCTGCTCACAGTTTGTGTAAGCCTTTTTTTTCCCTCCTATTCCATTGTGCTCATTCACACATGATATCCCAAAACAGTTAAGTAAAATGAGGGATATTATATCTGTCACACATGAGAAAGCTGCAGTTATGGATTCACTTACTGCATTCATTGCTTTCTGGACTCTGGAGTCCCCTGGGTATTACAACAAATCTACATGGTAGCCCCCCATTTCATATTCTGTGTGAGACTCTCTAGTGAGGCCAGCATGTATGTAAAAGGTTCATGATTATTGTTGTTAATTTTTTTCACTGTTATAGCTCAAATGAATCAGCCTTAACTCATGGTAACAGTAAGGGCCGCACTGGCCAAGTACATTACCGTAATCTATTGTTGAAATAGTTCCTGCCTTCTGAATTAATGCCAAAGCGTAGGCAACAGAGCCGACACGTAACAGAGGCCCAGAAGCCACTGTTTCCCTCTGATGCTTTCTGGGAGATCCATCCCTCCTAATTTTTCCATATTCAGTTGAAGACAGCCCTCTGATTCTTGTGGGCTTGCATGATGACAAAATGAAGCAGTCATTGGTTCCTGTAAGTGTGCATTGTCCCCGGATGCAGCTGTGATACAACTTGTGCTGTCTACCCTCGCTGGCCATGCGTACCGATGGCTCTTTGATTTATGGTCTCAGGGCTCTGCTTGGAGAAGAGCTGGGAGCTATTTGCACCTTCCTGTGTGTAATGCCAAGTGAAAAGCTTTTGTTCAGAGAACTGCTGGCCCCTTGGATGTCCAGGACAGGGCTTATCTGACAGTTTCTGGGCTCCCACCTCTGACCTGTGAGGCCTGGTATATAGTAAGCACTCAACTAACATTAGCTGTTATTATTATTATTGATTTTGTCATGATTCTCTTCATGCTGCTTTTACTATTCTCCTTCTGCTCACTATGGAAACCGCAAACAGGGCTCCTGCTTGGATGTATTTAATGTGTGTGTGTGCTCCCTTTAATCACCCATCATTCAATTCTCTGAAGGTTCTTTTCACTTGAATGATCAGTAATCAAACAAATTATATATTTATGATATCCATTTGCACTTTTATTTATGAACCCATAGTGTCAGGGACTGTCTAGTTCTAAGACCAAGTTTTCCTTCTTTGCACAGAGTAAATGCTCAATAAATACTGTTGAATGTATAAATCAGTAAATGAAACTTTTCATCCTGTCAGCTCAGTAACTTAAACTATTTCATTTGACCATGCTTAAAGAATCACTAAGTGCCCACTCTGACTATGAGAGTAAACAAGTTTTCACTATGTCTACTGTCTTTAAGAAGTTTACAGCAGATAAGGAACTCAGTNGCCTTTCATCCTGTCAGCTCAATAACTTAAACTATTTCATTTGACCATGCTTAAAGAATCACTAAGTGCCCACTCTGACCATGAGAGTAAACAAGTTTTCACTATCTCTACTGTCTTTAAGAAGTTTACAGCAGATAAGGAACTCAGTCCCATGCATATAAGTAACTATGGATTATATATATATTCAACAAAAACAGGATTATACATTTATTCAGTTGTTATATCTAGTGCAATTGTTAGCTTTTGTTGGGCATGTACTATGTCCTGGTTTTTCAAGAGCTGTACATTTATTATCTTGTTTAATTCTCACCAAAATGTTTACTGTTATCATTTCCATTTTAAAAATGAAGAATATGACACTTAGGAAATTCCAAATAAATTATCTAAGGCCATGTAACCTATTTAAGTGGTAAAGCTTTAGGGTGTAATATACTTAACATGTCTACAATAAATTTTGAAACATTCAGTGTTTGTTTTTTTAAAAAATATATTTGATATTTTATGTATGNTATGACACTTAGGAAATTCCAAATAAATTATCTAAGGCCATGTAACCTATTTAAGTGGTAAAGCTTTAGGGTGTAATATACTTAACATGTCTACAATAAATTTTGAAACATTCAGTGTTTGTTTTTTTAAAAAATATATTTGATATTTTGTGTATTCCTAGTTTCTATTCCGTGTATATGGAATATATAAATGTTATCGGTATTCAGTTGTACATGTTCTTAGTTTAGCCTCAAGTCAGTTGTGAAATTGCACAGGGTCAAATAAATACATCACAGATAGTGAAATGCTAAGTTGTGTGCTGTCAACAATAAGTAAAATAACAGTTTTGAAACAGGAGTATCTGAGCAGCTGACACATGAGCCTCTCTAGAAGGATAAGTCAGGTACATAGTGGATGGGGAGAGGGATGGAACATAAATGAAAAAGCAGGGTAAGTGTGTTCTGGGGGCTTCTGTGGGAGAGATGAGAGACTCATTGCCCAAAAGTACTGAACACTATGGGACAGAAGATAGAGCTGTTTAGAGAAGCAAGAGCTGGGCCATGGTCCCAACTTCAAAGGTTTGGTCAGTGGTGGAGGAAGCTTTAAAAACTAGGCTCATTTGATCACTAAAGCCAGGACCATTCCATGAGAACCTCCAGCCCCTCCTAACTAGAGCCTCACAGTCTAGATTTTCAGAATAGAAAACTTTAAAGCCAGTTGATGATCAGCAAGAAGTTTTGTTTTACCTCTTGATAAATCTTCACATAATAGAAGTGGTAGTCATTAATTTAGTTATCAAGTAAATATTATTAGCATTTAATTACTGTTGCTCATCTAGCAACTGTATGCCTTTAGGGAAGACATGGGGAGGCTGAAGACTTAGTCCACCTTGGGGGCATTGATAAGAGAAAAGTTAGGCTGAAAGTTTCAGGTCTGAAATATACTTGTTAACTAAAGTTCTCTTTTGTTGGTTATCTTTTCTAAATCTATCTGTGAGTTGAAATAATCCTGGTGCCCATAAAATTGCTGTCTGGCTTGCAATTGACCCTCAAAACCAGGACTTAAGTTAGTGCAGCCTTGGACTGACTTCTGGGCGTGTGTTTGTACATATGTAGTAGCCAAATTGCCTAAAACAGAGTTTAAAGAAGAAAAGACTGATGAAACTTGAAACTCAGATTCTTTTGCATTTGGACTTGACACATACACATTTTTTGTATGTATATACAGAAGATGTCATTGTAAGAGTGTGTAAACTGACAAAAGAGCTAACTCTCTCTCTCTCTCTTTGGGGGAAAGTAGATAGAAAACTCTCTAGCTTTAATTTGGATTGAGATCCTGCTGGTAGTTACTTAAGGAGGAGAAAATCGTGGGATTCAGTTTTTACTCAGGGTATTATAGAAATCACTTTAGACGTGAAGTTCTAGCTGCTTGGCTTGGAGCAACTGACATTCAGAAACGGAAAGCGTGAAAACATCTGTGTTTCCAATAGTAGCTGCTTTATACTTGGCTGAGCAAGATACCTAGAAAAGTAACTGAGTTTTCACCCCCCACCCCTGACTAGTTTAACCTGGTCTAGGTGGAGCCCCACTTGTCCTTTGTATGCACTGGCCCTGACTTGGTTAACACAAGCAGTGCGGAACATGTGCGGCATGGCTGAGGCCTCAGAATCAATAAGGAGCCTTTAGATGTAAAACTAATGATTTTCTGTGTTCAGCAAAAGTCAAAATCTCTCAAAGTTGCCATTGTTGGCGCGCAGTTTCTCCCCAGAGAATAAGAGAAGGTGTGATAAATTATCACGTTCCACAATGCAAATAAAATGTCCATCAGGAGAGACTTGAGCTAGACTAGAGATGGATCATGTGAGTCTTAACCACCTTAATTATTTCAGTCTTGAGTTGAGTGAAGCCCCTCCACAAACACTGTGCTAACAGTGATTGTCACAGCAGTGGACACACTGTTTGATCCAGCTGTGCTGCCCTCCAGGGGTTTCAGTATGACCTGTCTGGGAATGATATCTGTCAACGTTCCCCCCCAGAGCGTTTTCAGCAGTTTGGGATGACGTCAAATGCTTTTGAATGTATCTACAAACTGCCATTGAATGTACATAAAATTTCACCAGACTCTCTGATTTAAAGCCCTAGAGAAGGCCACCAGGCTCGTATGGAAATTAGCTAAGTATAATTTATTCATGAAAGGCAGAAAAGCTGAATTAATAAATACATGAGTATGTAAACTTATAACTGCATAAAGATCTGTAGAAAATATGAAAGCCGAGCTCTGTGTGTTCACAGAAACCCTTAAGGTGTGGTCACTTGGTCCTTTGTTACAAAACAGTTCTGTCTGCTGTTTTGAAAGCCAAAGTGGAAATAAGTAATAAGCAAAAAAATTGCATTTAATTTTTGGAGAGTTTCTTTTTTCTCCTGAAAATATGGACCTGTCTATGGTTGCTGCTCTATGTGCATCAATCTAAGAGAATTATTTTTTTTTAATATTAATGAAGGCATTAATTCCAGAGATTCTGAAAACTGCTCAGCAGGTTTAACGTCTACTCTCTCTGTCTGAACCCAATTCTGAGAGCCCTTTCACAGTGTATTCTCTCATGAGAGGTCATTTCATTTTCCTTCATCCTTACTCTCCCTATAAAATGATAATCTGAGTAACATCAGCAGCCCTATCAAGTATTGATTTAGCAGTCCACTTGTTATACAGCAGGAGTCAGAGCAAGATGGACACTGTCACACTTTACAAAACTGCTTAAAGGGAATCTTGCTTTGTATTGAATACATTCTGGTGAAATGTCTCAGGTTAAATTCTGAACCTCCTGGCCACAATTGAGACCCAGTTGGGCTCTGGAAGCCTGAATCTGCAGAGTTGTTGCCTATGATTTGATAAGCAAGCAGTAAAACTACTATTTTCTATAGTCCTGATATGTCATGTGTATATAATTTGATCAGAACATGCCAAGGGAAGCATGGTATTTCCCACTCTATTCCTTACTGATGATTTCCTTGTACTACTTAAAAACATTTTCTGAAATCCTCTTTTGGAAAACATCAGTCTATTGCAAACTCTGTTCTTAGTCAAGGAATGAGGGCAGAATAATCAAATCTGTGGATTTTTTTTTATCTTAAGTGAGAATTATAATAAATACAGGAGAAAAGTGAATCATCAGATACTTTTATATCCACAGCCATGATCATTGGAGAGGAAGTTTAAACAGCAAAAGCACATAGCCCTGAATGCTAATAATCATAGAGTTCTTTATAAATATTAACTCATTAAATTCTTGTGGCAGCTCTGTGAAGTAGGTACAATTATATCCATTTCACAGATGAAGAAAGTGAGGCAAAAAGGGGTATATAGCCTACTAGGGGTCTCACAGCTTGTAGGAAACACTGGAAGTCAGCCCTGATGTTGTGGGTATTTATTCAATGCAAACATGAAGACCAAATGGCTTTCTGACCTCCATGCTTTAATTGTGTTAATGGCATTTAGTTTTTCTAGAATAAGGTTTTCTTTAAAAAGATTCTTTTTCTTAGTGCAGGTCCTTGAAATGACCTAAGCTGATCATTTTTAAGAGAGGCTGTTGACTGCAGTGTTTTCATTCTTGCCCTTAAACACTCTCCTGTCATTAATTTAACTTTTCTAGTAGACAGCCTTGTTAGACTTCTTAACTGACCAATGGAAATATACATGTGAAAATAGGAAGATACGTGTTGTGGTTATTGCAGCATAAAAAATCACCCCAAACTTAGTGAGAGAGAGGACTTCCTATATAGTATAAGGAACCATGAATATAGTCAGTATCATATAATACTATGTAATGGAAAGAATCTAAAAAAGGGTGTGTGTATATATATATATATATATNGAGGTCATTTCATTTTCCTTCATCCTTACTCTCCCTATAAAATGATAATCTGAGTAACATCAGCAGCCCTATCAAGTATTGATTTAGCAGTCCACTTGTTATACAGCAGGAGTCAGAGCAAGATGGACACTGTCACACTTTACAAAACTGCTTAAAGGGAATCTTGCTTTGTATTGAATACATTCTGGTGAAATGTCTCAGGTTAAATTCTGAACCTCCTGGCCACAATTGAGACCCAGTTGGGCTCTGGAAGCCTGAATCTGCAGAGTTGTTGCCTATGATTTGATAAGCAAGCAGTAAAACTACTATTTTCTATAGTCCTGATATGTCATGTGTATATAATTTGATCAGAACATGCCAAGGGAAGCATGGTATTTCCCACTCTATTCCTTACTGATGATTTCCTTGTACTACTTAAAAACATTTTCTGAAATCCTCTTTTGGAAAACATCAGTCTATTGCAAACTCTGTTCTTAGTCAAGGAATGAGGGCAGAATAATCAAATCTGTGGATTTTTTTTTTATCTTAAGTGAGAATTATAATAAATACAGGAGAAAAGTGAATCATCAGATACTTTTATATCCACAGCCATGATCATTGGAGAGGAAGTTTAAACAGCAAAAGCACATAGCCCTGAATGCTAATAATCATAGAGTTCTTTATAAATATTAACTCATTAAATTCTTGTGGCAGCTCTGTGAAGTAGGTACAATTATATCCATTTCACAGATGAAGAAAGTGAGGCAAAAAGGGGTATATAGCCCACTAGGGGTCTCACAGCTTGTAGGAAACACTGGAAGTCAGCCCTGATGTTGTGGGTATTTATTCAATGCAAACATGAAGACCAAATGGCTTTCTGACCTCCATGCTTTAATTGTGTTAATGGCATTTAGTTTTTCTAGAATAAGGTTTTCTTTAAAAAGATTCTTTTTCTTAGTGCAGGTCCTTGAAATGACCTAAGCTGATCATTTTTAAGAGAGGCTGTTGACTGCAGTGTTTTCATTCTTGCCCTTAAACACTCTCCTGTCATTAATTTAACTTTTCTAGTAGACAGCCTTGTTAGACTTCTTAACTGACCAATGGAAATATACATGTGAAAATAGGAAGATACGTGTTGTGGTTATTGCAGCATAAAAAATCACCCCAAACTTAGTGAGAGAGAGGACTTCCTATATAGTATAAGGAACCATGAATATAGTCAGTATCATATAATACTATGTAATGGAAAGAATCTAAAAAAGGGTGTGTGTATATATATATATATATATGAATCATTGTGCTATACACCTGAAACTAGTACAATGCTATAAATCAACTATACATCAATTTGAATTTTTTAATTAAAAATAAAAACTTAGTGATTGAAACAATGACATCATTTATTTTTGCTCATGAATCTGCAGTTTAGGCAGCATTTGACAAGGATAACTTTTCCCTGCTTCACTTGGCATCCTTTGGGAAGGTCAAAGGCTGGAGGCTGGACTCCTCTGAAGATACCCCAGCATAGTTCTGGTGGTTGATGTTGCCTATCAGCCGAGTTTTCACCTAGAACTTTAGCTGGAACACCTGCCTGTGATCTTTCCACATGACTGCCTAGCTTCCTTATAGCATGGTATCTAAGTTACAAGGGGCTGGGTCCCAAGAGAAAGAGAGCCAGTGGAGTAACCAATCTCAAAACTCATGTAGTATCACTTCTACCATCTTCTTCTGATGGTGGCTTGCACAGAGTTCTGCGCAAGTTCAAGGAGGAGGAACATAGATCCCGTGTCTTGATGGAAGACATCACTTTGTAGGAAGAGCATGTGAGATGGATAGACTGATGGAACCAGCTTTGGAAAGCACAGTCTTCCATAAATTGTTTTATTAGGCATTTAGGACTGTCAACCTGAAAGAAATGCTTTGCTGGAACAAACTCCATTGCTATAAGAATAGGAACCTATTGAACCATAGGATTAACAGAAGTAGCTGTTCAAAGAATCAAGTTTTTCCAAGAAACCAACTCTCATATCAGATAGGAATACCCCAGGAAGGAAGGATAAAAAACTTCCAAAGTTAATTCTAGCCTTGTACCTACTTCACAGTAAAAATCTTTAGTGGTGGGAATTCCCCAAACATATGTAAGATGGTTCATTTAGGCTGATCACATCTTTAGCAGTTGCCAAAGGATCTTATACCAGATGTTAGCATTCTAGGTTTTATCAGAGAGCTGTGTTCAACTCTTTTTTTTCATTATTTAGTGTAAGAACAATGGAAATGAACGTTTACAAAGTTCATTCCCTGCAGATTCAAAATAAATTTAACCAGACATACTTTAAGAAAGATGGTATTATTTTAGAGAAATTTTATTTACAGAACATCTAGCCTGAGTACAAGTTGGTCTTGAGAAACTTAAAAGCTAACTGAGGAATTCAGAAGCACATTAGAATATCGGTTTCTTTATGTAAAGGGATACTAATAATCTACCACATGACTTTGAGTGGTTTCTCTAGTTATGTGATAAGTTTGCACTTAGCCAACTATGCACTGTTCTCCATTCTTTTTGACAGCAAATCTTCATGCATATTTGATAGTTGTTCAGAGTCAATAACAAACTTATGTTTGCTCAGAGCTTTAGGAATTCCAAGATGCTTTCATATCCATTATCACACTGGATGCTCACAGCAAATCTGTAAGCTGAACATAATCATCTCCATTTTTCTCTGGGGACTTGAGAGGCAAATCACCCTAGCTGGAGGCACAGGGCATTAATCCCGTGGCTGGGCTTCTTGTCTACCTCTCTTTTGCCAACCTTATGATTTTAACTCTCATATTAAACTGTCTGACCAGTGCATAGGTAGAAAACAAGGCCTCCCTTGTTTTAGGCCACAGCAAACAAAAATCACAGGACTGGGCTCATGATGAGACTGTAACAGGTAGATGAATGTGGTTCAGAAGGGTAAGCACTGGGATAGCACTGATGCCTCTTCCTTGTCTTGGCTCTGCTGCTCATTGTCACCCCGTGATATGTGACCTGGAGGAGATGGGCTTGATATGTTTTTAGATGACTCTCCAGTCTAAACATCTATGATGTCATGTTGGATAAATGAAAAATGAGAGTTGTAGATAACATCCTTAATTTAAAAAAGTACATTGGTAGGAATGAAGCTGTCAAGTGATTACTTTTTTTTCTGAATAGAGTTAAAAGGTAATGATGACCCTGTATGTGAGACAGCAAAAGAGACACAGATGTATAGAACGGACTTTTGGACTCTGTGGCAGAGGGATAGAGTGGGATGATTTGGGAGAATGGCATTGAAACATGTATACTATCATGTAAGAAATGAAGTGCCAGTTTATGTTCGATGCAGTATACAGGATGCTTGGGGCTGGTGCACGGGAATGATCCAGAGAGATGATATGGGGTGGGAGATGGGAAGGGGTTTCAGGATTGGGAGCACATATACACATGTGGCTGATTCATGTCAAATTATGGCAAAACCAATACAGTATTGTAAAGTAGAATAAAATAAAATAAAATAAATTTTTAAAAAAAGGAAATTACCAACAGGAAGTTTGAATGACATTGTAAGTCAGAAACATGGGAGGAGGAGTATGAAGAGTTATTTATTTCATTTATTCATTCAACAGATATTTATTGATGTTCTAGTCACAGTCCTTAGAGAAAGGCACAGAAAATTCTCTGTCCATATGCAGCTTATATTCTCCTGGGAGGAGAGAGCACACAATTAAAATATAGTTTGGCAAATAATTAATTAAAGTGCTGTGGAGGAAAAAGGGGGAGAAAGTGCTGGGGCCAGAGGTGATTGCAATGATAAATTGTTGATGAGAGTGGGTCTCACTGTGAAAGTGGTGTCTGAGCAAAGACCTGAGGAAAGGAGGGAGTCAGTCATGCTGACATCTGGGAGAATTGCTGACCAGGAGTATGGCTGGAGAGGTGTGAGCTGTAGGAAGGAGAAGGGATCAGATCAAAGAGATAAGAGGTTTTGCAGGAAGTTGAGGGGGTCTTATAAGCTTGTGTAAGCTTGTGTATGGAGTTCTGTTTTTATCCTGAGAGAGTTGAGGCACCATTAAAGACTTTTAAGTGGCATGATTTGACTTAGGTGTTAAAATAATATGGCTAATGTGATATATATGTGTGTATACATGTGTGTGTGTGTCTAATTTGTGTGTGTGCTCGATCACTTTAGTGATGTCCAACTCTTTGTGACCCTGTGGACTGTAGCCCACCAGGCTCCTCTATCCATGGGATTCTCCAGGCAAGAATACTGGTGTGGGTTTCCATGCCCTCCTCCAGGGGATCTTCCTGATGCAGGGATTGAACCTGAGTCTAATATGTGTGGCTTAAAAAACTAAGATCATGGCATCTGGTCCAATCACTTCATGGCAAATAGATGACAAAAAAAAAAAATGGAAACAGTGGCAGATTTTATTTTCTTGGTCTCCAGAATTACTGCAGATGGTGACTGCAGCCATGAAATTAAGACGCTTGCTCTTTGGAAGAAAAGTTATGCCAAACCTGGACAGTATATTCAAAAGTAGAGACATCACTTTGCTCACAAAGATCCTTATAGTCAAAGCTATGGTTTTTCCAGTAGTCATGTATGGATGTGAGAGGTGGACCATAAAGAAGGCTGAATGCCCAAGAATTGATGCTTTCAAATTGTGGTGCTGGAGAAGACTCTTGAGTGAGTCCCTTGGACGACAAGGAGATCAAATCAGTCAATCCTAAAGAAAATCAACCCTAAATATTCACTGATAGAACTGATGCTGAGGCTCCAATTCTTTGGTCACTTGATGTAAAGAGCTAATTCATTGGAAAGGACCCTGATACTGGGAAACATTGAGGACAGGAGAAGAAGGAGGCAATAGACTATGAGATGATTGGATAGCATCACTGACTCAATGGACATAAACTTGAGCAAACTCTGGGAGATAGTGAAGGACAGGGAAGCCTGGTGTGTAGCAATCCATGGGGTTGCAAAGAGTTGCATGACTTAGCAACTGAACAATGTATCTGATAGCTCAATAAAGACATTATTTTTAAAAAGAAATATCTCCAGCTATTTTTTTAATAGAATAGGGTAAAAGTAAGAAGACAAGAAAGCTATTGTATTATGATCTTCTAGGCTAGAGATGGTGGTTACCTGGACCAAGTGGTAGCTGTAGAGGTGGCAAAATTCTATATAAGTGAAAGTCAGGCTCATAGGATTAGCTGGCTCATGGGATAATTATGAGACTTTTGTGCTGAGCAACTGACAGGTGGAGTTGTCTTGTACTCAGAGAAACCTCTAAGAAAGAAGGTGTGGCTATGTGTGTGTATCTAGGATAGGCTGAGGGCTGGATTATACAGGGCAAAAAAAAGATGGAGGTATTTATCATTAATATGTCTGTCTTATTGTACTTTGCAAGAGGGTTTTCAAAAGCTTATAGTAAAATGTACAGATGGAATAGAGATGGAAACCATTTAAAAAGAGTAAAAGGTTTAAACTTGATCAAAGAGTGGTGAACCTAAACCTAACTTCCCATGGGGGGAAAATGTGTGTTTGCTTCACCTTTGCAGAGCATTTACAGTCAAAAATTAAAATATGGAGCAAGGCAGAAGTAAAGAGTATTACAGCATCATCAAAGGGAGACATAAAAGTCTCAGGCAGGCTTGCAGGTCTTTGAGAAAGGCAATTTTTTCCCCCTAAAGGGTGAAAAACAGGAATGGGGAGGCTGAATACTGCAAAGGCCAATAGGATACTTAGAAGACCCAGATGTGAAAAGGGCTGTCCAAGGGGGACTTGGAGGTTGGTTGACTGAAACTAAGAGGCTGGAAAAGGAAGGATGGCTTTCTGACAGCATCTTGACTAAAACGTGCATCAGAGTCACCTGGTAGGCATTGGAAACGTTCAGATGCGTGGCTTCACCTAGACCTTCTGAACCCTAGTCTGTTTGAGAAGACTCAGTACCCTCAGTGTTTTAAACCCACCCCCCAGATGATTCTGATGCAACTCCTGGTTAAGAAATGCTGGAGGAAAGAAGTTAATGAATTTAATTAGCCTTTCTGTTATGGGAATCACATAACTAGAATGTTTTCTACAGAAAGAGAGAGAAGTACTAATTAAAAAACAATTTGAGACCTTCATTTATTTATTTTAATGAATATTTATTGAATACTTTTTAAGTGTTATGCATTTAAGTGCTGAAGGCATAAAAATAAAGGAAATACAGTTCCTACCTTCAAGTAGCTATTAGTCTATTGAAAGAAACAAACACGACACTGAGAGTGCTATAGGGCAGTGTGTCTGTGCACTGAGTTTTATGGGAACAGGGCTGGGAACTGAAGTGTTAAGGAAGGCTTACTGGAAGGGCTGGACTTCCCAGGTGGATCAGTGGTAAAGAATCTGCCTGCCAGTGCAGGAGACGTGGGTTTGATTCCCGGGTCAGGAAAAAACCCTGGAAGAGGAAATGGCAACCCACTCAAGTATTCTTACTGGGAAAATCCTAAGGACAGAGGAGCCTNAGCTATTAGTCTATTGAAAGAAACAAACACGACACTGAGAGTGCTATAGGCAGTGTGTCTGTACACTGAGTTTTATGGGAACAGGGCTGGGAACTGAAGTGTTAAGGAAGGCTTACTGGAAGGACTGGGCTTCCCAGGTGGATCAGTGGTAAAGAATCTGCCTGCCAGTGCAGGAGACGTGGGTTTGATTCCCAGGTCAGGAAAAAACCCTGGAAGAGGAAATGGCAACCCACTCAAGTATTCTTACTGGGAAAATCCTAAGGACAGAGGAGCCTGGTAGGCTACAGTCCATGGGGTCACAAAGAGTCAGACACGATTGAACACACACATACTCACACACATATGTGATTCATTATAAAAAGATTGATTCATTATAAAAAGTCTGCTAACCCCTGTTCTAGAACAAAGGGGAGAAGAGAAGCCATTAGAAAGTGGAGAGAATGTGACTTATGGTACTATCCAAAGAACAGCAAAGTGAAAGATTAAAGCAGAGAAAGGAAGTGGTGTGAAGCTAGAGAGGTCACCAGGGAAGAGACCACTGAAGACTGTGTACCCCGTCTTAGGGAACATGGACTTCCACCAGCACACTGGGAATCAGTGAAAGGCTCTAAGCAGTAACACTAGAATTAAATGAATTTGGACGGATTATTCTGTTTGCTTCATAAAATACAGATTTGAAGGGAGAAAGTCTATAGGAAAACTGATAGGGGGTTTGAGGAGTTGTATAAGAATTAATGAAAGATTAAAATTTGACCATAAATTTATAAAATGGAATATTACATAATTGCAGCAATGAGGTTTATCGATAAGGAAAGAAAATTACAATATATTCAGTAAAAATAATCAAGAAAATTGTGTGTACAAACAGAAAACATGTAAAGAATACACAGAAAATTTAATTTTTTCCCTGGGGAAATTTAATTATAGGAGACAATCACCTTATATTTTACATATCTGGACTCTTTTTTAAAAATAATATAAATATATTATTTTTTATTCAGAAAAGAATTAGCATTGTGGAGTGATGAGTAAGGAAAGAAAGGATGAAGTCTTATACCATGACTGAAAACAAGAAAAGGGTGAAGAGAAGGGCATAACTTTGAGAATGATTGAGGAAGTTAAAGTAATTTGCTAATGTGAGAGGTGAGGAGTAGAAAGGAAAATATATTATGTCCAAATTTCTGATTTGAGTGACTATGGTGAATTGTTGTATCAATGATTTATTAAAATAAAATGAGATAACCTTTATTAATCATTTACTATGTGCAGAGCCTCGTAGTTAATATATTTTTAGTGATTTGAAACTATCAGCCAGTGAAGGAGGAATTTTTATTGTTTCCACTTTATTGATGAGGAAACAGAATCTTAGAGAGATTAAGTAGTTTATCCAGGGTAATGTAACCTGTGAGCTGAGAGCGAGGAATTGAACATGAGTCTGATTGCTTCCAAAGTTGGTATGCATTCCCACCCCAAACAGTAAATGAATCTTTTAAGAGCAGTATAGATGGAAGGATAAAACCAGTTCAGGACATACCGAGTCATCAACATAAAAGTTTTGATCCAACATGATAAGCTTTCATGAAATAAAATAAAGAGAAGTGCTCAGATTGAATTTTGGAGAGTGCTCAGAGTTGGTTGATCTTCAGTTCAGTCGCTCAGTCATGTCCGACTCTTTGCAACCCCGTGAATTGCAGCACGCCAGGCCTCCCTGTCCATCACCAACTCCCGGAGTTCACTCAGACTCACGTCCATCGAGTCCATGATGCCATCCAGCCATCTCATCCTCGGTCGTCCCCTTCTCCTCCTGCCCCCAATCCCTCCCAGCATCAGAGTCTTTTCCAGTGAGTCAACTTTTCTCATGAGGTGGGCAAAGTACTGGAGTTTCAGCTTTAGCATCATTCCTTCCAAAGAACACCCAGGGCTGATCTCCTTCAGAATGGACTGGTTGGATCTCCTTGCAGTCCAA